>CAUHTR010004354.1:0-37119 GCA_959609185.1 Schmidtea polychroa | reverse complement strand
GAATCTCAACTTGATGGCTCCTATATAAATAAGAACACAAACACTGGTTCAATAAATTTATTAGATTATAACAATTACAAATTAAAAATATAAAGTTAACAATAACCTCAAATATATTTCAATTTGTGTTGTATATATATATATGCGTGTGTATGTGTATGTGAATGCTTGCAGCTTCCTGAGCTAGGATGTGTAAAATAGGTATGCTATAAATTATATTGCAATATCAATTTCTGAATTTGCAATTCTTCTTAGAAGCTTTTATTTTTTGGTTGATTTGACTGAGAAATCAGTCTACTTATATATTAAAATTTTTGTTGACTAAATAAACATGGTGCACTTAGCGCACTGCATTAAATAAATAAGCTCAGATCGTTCAATCATTTATTTTGTGGAGTGCTATATTACAATTCGCATTGGATTCTAAATTTGACGATTTTCAAAAATTGTGTTGACTGTTGGAAATTTTTTTATTGCCAACCAATAAAATTCTAGTATTAAATTAAAAAATGTAATTAGATGAAATTACTTTGAATTTCAATTTAAATCACGTTTGTTTGTTTTGCTGAATTAGATTTGTATATTTTGTTGACGTAATTTCGAAAGCGATTTTTCCGATAATTTTTATGACAATGAATAGTTTTTAATGTTTTGACAATTGTTGTCTCGTGAAAAAATATCATTGGTATGATTCAGCCGTTTTATTGATAAGGATATAAAAATTGAAAATTTTAAGATGTAATTTTATTTAACTATCACAACATCAGGCCGTATCAATCTATGACAGAGCCAGTGGACTAACTATCGAACCGCAACTGCTAGGGGCCCAGGCAAAAAGGGGATCTATTTTCAAGCTTGAAAAAATGAAATATTTTTTTAATAAATGCAAAGCAGAAAACCGAAACTTCTTGTAAACTCCTTATAATCTTTGTAAAATCAATAAAATAATAATAATAAAAATAATAACAATAATAATAACAAACAACAAATAATCAATAATAATAAACAACAATAATAGCACATAAATAAATATCATCGTTTTCTATCCGTTTTTTATTATAAAATATAAAGTTCATATATATTATAATAAACCAATAAATCAATAAAAATAAAATATGTATTTACAGCTTAATAACATAAATAAATAAATTGATTAATCACATCCAAATTGTTATTAATCAAATATAAGTTATTATCACAAGTCAATATAATAATGTTTGTCCCATTAATCACATAGATACATGTATAATTATTCTGTATTTAATTGATCCTATTATGTAATGTTTAAGTTTTAGAATCCTCAGTGTTCGTCCATTGTCTAACAGTATGAAGACTCACCAACACTTATATAATCTAATTCTTCATTTGGATACAACTGAGATTCATTATTAGAAATATTTTCTTAAAAATTATCACGATATTTTCAATAAACAATAAGAACAAATGAAAACATAGAAAAGGGTTTTAAAAAACTTTTGGGAACGTATTAGTTATAAGGCCTTGATGATAAAATCATTCAACTCAAAAATCAACTAACCAGATATATTTTGAGAGTGTTTAGTTAATTTTATTAGGATTAATACATTTTATTTGATTCCGCACATATAATTATGTAATTACTAGTAAAACTATAAGTAGAATAGTTTTATTGAAATTGATCAGTGTTTCATGATAACAGCTGAGCTGTCGAAAATATACTTTACAAAAATATACTTTCATAAAAATATAAATAAAACAAAAACATACAAAAGACGAAAATAATAATAATTAAAAAATAATAATAATTTGTTTAAATGTCACTCATTTAAATTCATTGCAAGAACAACACTAAATTTTACCCAATAGTTAAACAAAGGCCATTTTCCTTTATTAATTTTAGAATTTAACCAACTCACAATAATTAGGTTTCATTCCTTATTAGTTACAATGAAGTCTTCACTTTATACATTTTTTGAAACTTAAGTATTCTATAAGCCAATAATTTGTACATCACTCTCATGTGACGTATTTTGTGATTGTAAATAAAATGCACCAACGTATAATTAACTGAAAATGACGTGATAGTTTTTTCATTAATATGGATTGAACCGAATGCATTTCGCATTCTTCTCTTGATTTTAACTGCATGTGTCTAACATATTTTTTCATTGTGAAGGTTGAGAACCAACATAAGCTTGGGAATGAATTTAATGAGAGAGGCATTCAAATATAATGTCACTTGAAACAACTTCAAAAAATACGAGTAGTTAATGAAAAAGCACAAGTTACTACTTCTCAATGCCACATACATTGGAGAGATTTCCTGTCATCTTTGTATTCGAGCTCGAAAGCATTATAGACTGTAGGCATTGGCCAATATTAGTGAGCAGAATAAAAGCTGTAAGAGAAAATAGGTGTCTGATTTCAAAATTTTATTAAAAGATTTCAATAATAATTAGTAACGTGTAATTTGTGAAGCGAAAATTAATGTGCAAAATGCAGCGAATACTTGTGTTTTAAAGGTTTTTAAAAAATTGTACATCACTCTTGTGAGGCGTTTTGTAATAATTAATAATTGTAAATAATTAATAAATTATTAAATTAAATTTCAATATTTTAAAGCTTTATATTTTGATTATTAAAATTTAAAAAATATATATATTTGAATTATAATTTTTATAGTTTTTAAAGATTAAAATATTTTTATTGAAAAATTTGATATAATTAATATATTTAGTAAATTTGTTCAAAAATCTATAATCTATTTCGAAAACTGTCGAAATATATCGTGAAACGAATGTTTGAGTGGCGCTATCTTATAATAATAATAATAATAATAATAATAATAATAATAATAATAATAATAATAATAATAATAATAATAATAATAATAATAATAATAATAATAATAAAAATAATAATAATAATAATAATAAAAATAATAATAATAATAATAATAATAATAATAATAATAATAATAATAATAATAATAATAATAATAATAATAATAATAATAATAATAATAAATAACAATAAATAATAATAAATATAGTAAGAATCGTTACTGTTGGTCTAAAATCATTCAAAACTAGAGCCAATGAAATTCGAAAATAAATAAAGTAAGCAAACAATTAAGCCATCTTACGATAAAATATACATTTTTCATTAGTTAAATCAAAATATTTATTTTCCTTAATTCCAAAGAATAAAAAAACTAACAAAAGATAATTATGCTCGGATCATAAATATTACAAACGGTAAGCTGTTCAATGAAATTATTATTATAATATTATAATTATTATTTTTATTATTTATATGCTTTTTGCTACTATTTGTGGCATCCGATTTTTGCCATTTTATACCCAATTAATTCTGCATTCCAATGCCTGATATCTAGGGAATATTTCTAGAGCCTAGGCGACTCAAAATCTTTAAAATAATTATGGAAAAATCCTATTATTAATTTTACTTTGGTACTTCAATCGAAATTATTACTAATAAAAGACAAAAGATTCCAAGACATTCAAATAGTGAAAGATTAAAAACATAGAATCCAGACATTGCTAGCAATTTCTAAAACAAAAAGAATATATATAATTTTATTTAAATATAGTCTTCCTTTTTGGAGTATATTTTGATCTGAGACCCAACTTAACTTTATTTCTGAGAAAATGAATAAGTTCTTCACTAAAGGCAATAAAATAATATGTTTTTACGAATGATAGTTTTAAGGGACCATCATAATTTATGACCATATAAATAATAATTATAATAATAAAAATAATAATAATAATAAAAATAATAATAATAAAAATAATAATAATAATAATAATAATAATAATAATAATAATAATAATAATAATAATATTAATAATAATAATAATAATAATAATAATAATAATAATAATAATAATAATAATAATAATAATAATAATAATAATAATAATAATAGTAATATCAAGTAACTATGAATATAGTAATTAACAAGCTTGAATATGAATCAATTAATATATCTATGTTTTCTTTGATAATCACGAATTTTCGACACAGCCTTTTTTAGGTGATTTACGAATATAATGACAAAATCTTATATTTATACATGATATAAGAATTTGTCTTTTTTGATATTTCACTCAGATTTTGAGCCAAAAGAAATGTTCATAAATGATACTTTTATTTCCATATATTATCGGAATTTTATCACTTCAATCTTTGATTTTGAGAATCTTTTGTTTGAATATATCTATCTAAAAACATATTTTATAAATCAATTAAATAATTCAGCATTAAATACAATTTTTGTAAAATAATATTGTTTCAGTAAAAATATTTATGGATTGATAGATATGTCCGATAACATAATTTTCGTTTCAAAAACTTTCATTCATTTTGTACATATATTTACTGAATTTTTAATTTAAAAGCAAAATGTTATCCTAAATTTTAAAATAGATTACCGCTAGCCTGACTGAGCCGTCTGAAAAAAAAATCAAAATGGTTTTAAAGTAGTAAACACGAAAATATACCATTTACAAATTGATTTTGTTATAAGCTGAGAATTTGTACGTCACACTCATTTGACATTTTTTAGGCTTATACAGGCTGGAAATACACTAACGCGCAAATAGTCTAATGTTGTGTTCAATTTTCATTGTAATTTTAATTGGTGCAATTAGATCATGTGAAATTGACTGTATGCCACTAATAAGTATGTGTGCATCCATCAGACAAAGTACATATTTTTCTGTTTATAGAAGATTGGTTTTGTAAATTGTGAAAAATGTATAAGTTTGCCTTAAAAACTCCATGAATAATTCGAAATGAATAATTTTCTTCATTAAAAGTCTTTGTGAATCGTTATTTTTAAAATTTGTTTTCTTTATAATTTCTTTTGCTCTTATCTAGATTTTGATTATAAGTTAACACAATATTAATCTAACTCTCTCAAAGTCTTACAGTTTATATTTTATACTAACATATAATCACAATAATAGTTCCGGTCCTTCCATTAAAAAAGAAACAAAAAAGAGAAAAACTTTGTAAATAAACGGACAAACTTGCAGTATAAACTTGATATAAATCACATAGACATGCTTCTAAAATAATATAAATTTCTGTCTTCTTTTAAATTGAAATTATAGAAAAAACTTCCACTCTTTTATTTTATAAATATTTGTCCTATAATTTCCATGTTGTATGTATTTCTTTTCTTTTGTTTGTTTTATTCATCAAGCCTAATATTATAGCAAAATAGTTCTTGTGTATTAATTATATAATTTCATTCAAGGAAGATATGAAAATAATTACTTATTCAATTTACAGAATCCATGTTGAGTAGTGCATAACTATATTAAAGTATTACGCAATACGATATACAATATTTCTCAATTTAAATAAACATTAGGCTCAATGCCTTATATATACTTACAAAATTAACATTAATATTGAATAACATAATTATGCAACCAAAACGACAGTGTTACATCACACATTTGCTAAACCAACATATCGTATTACGTTCTACGGATTTTCATTAACGATGTCCCTTTCTTTTTCTAAATTGTTTAAACATCTTCATGATAATAGTAAGTCTTTCGAAAACAATATGCTAGAATAAGAACCAATAGTGAAATGAAAAAATTTGAATGTTTCCCTTTGGCAACCCCTTCTTAAAATAAGTTTGATAACTATGTATAATTAAATAAATGCCAACGGATACAAAATCAAACACCAGTGTTCCTATATAAAATATTTTCTTGTAATCTTCTTCTTTCCTTTCTTAAATCTTTTTATTCCAAAGTTAGAACTTTACAGCTCAAACTGCAAAAAGTTCAATTAAGATTTATTATTCCAAAAACATAATTGTAAAACTCTTTTAAAGGTAGAGTTTGCATAATCACTAACTAATTGTATTGAATTACGAAATGTACTAATAAATTGATTGTCCAATCAGCATTTGACCTTTGATGTAATATCATAATACTAACTATCACTTTATTTGTTTTTTCATTAGAAATTACGAAATATAGGTTTACAATGTTTATTATATTCCTAATATTATGAGTACCGGAAAGTAATGAATTATTTTCTAAATCTATCATTTGAAATAATTTGGGTTATTGAGCTTGACATAAACCTGATGACATTCATTTAAGAAATTACAAGCAGTTTTTGTTTTTCCAAAGTGTGAATGTAACCGAGGCTGCTAGAAACATCTACACAACCTCTAGTGATGTATTGAAGGTCATGAAATGTCAACATTGATTTAGAAAGTTTACATCTGGTGATTTTGAATTTGCTGGTAGACAGTGTTCCGGAAAGAAAAGTTTCAGGAGAAATCATTCAGGGACATTTAGTGAGGAATGAAAATAGGAATAAACACAAGGTAATTGACTTCCTCGCAATTTTTCCAAAAACCACAAACACAGTGACAAACAATTTGTAATGGTTTTTTAACCAGACAAAGGTACGAGTAGTTTTGTAGCGCGTTGTGACGGATGATGAAAGTGGTTTCTCTATTCAAACGTTAAACAAAAAAACAATGAATTTCTTCCGGACAAACGCAAAGCACTTAAAGGTGAACAAAACCTAAAATAAGTTATTTTTGTGGGTTTGGTGGAATTGTGTTGATATGATAATTTATATGCTCAAGCAAACTGGCCAGATTAATACCACAAGCATTTATTGTGAACAATTAAACCGGTTCATCTTGCTTGGCCATTTTAACACTTTATTATTATTATTATTATTATTATTATTATTATTATTATTATTATTATTATTATTATTATTATTATTATTATTATTATTATTATTATTATTATTATTATCATTATTATTATTATAAATATTATTATTTTAAATATTTATTGAAACTAAACCCAAAAATTCATATCTATAAAAAAATATTCGAAAAATTATTTGAGGAAACTGTAGAAAGAAATCTCCTACTTCGCGAGGGGATTTCTATCTACACTGTCAATCATATATATATATATTACCTATCTAGACACTCTAAATAATTAATTAATTAAATTTATAAAATTTATTTTTATAATATCATGAATTTTGATAACCTTTTAAGGAAGATAATAATAATAGTTATAACAATAATAATGAGGATAATAATAATAATAATAATAATAATAATAATAATAATAATAATAATAATAATAATAATAATAATAATAATAATAATAATAATAATAATAATAATAATAATAATAATATTAATAATAATAATAATAATAATAATAATAATAATAATAATAATAATAATAATAATAATAATAATAATAATAATAATAATACTAAGCAAGATTTCTGTTTATCGGTTTAAACTTTCGGAAAATCCAAGAGTCTAATGCTATTGAAACCGGAATAATGTAAATGCCCTACTCAGAGTATATTATCCATAGATAAAAATCGTATCAAACATATAAAATATCAAACATATATGTCAATGCGGGCGCGACAAAACGTCCATTGATGCATTTGGACCATATAAAAATATATATAGAGATTAAAATATATAATTTCATTCAACCGTGACATAGATATTTCCGGTTGATTTGTTTGGGAAACTGGTAGACAGGAAATATATACTTTTTTTACATTTATATTTCTTTTATATATTTTAAAATTAAGTTTTATGTTAAGTTTCGATAAATGAATAAAGTAAAATAAAATCATTTTAGGTATGATTAGGGAAATATGTTGAATTGTATTTTTGGGAACTGTTTTTTATTAAAGTTAAAGTAATTCTTTGATTGATCATGTTTCTTCTCACAGCTATCTAGGCTAATTATTAGGAAAGCCTCTAATCATTTTTATCCCGAAATAAATTTACCAAAGATAAACCGAAAGAATTCCAAAAGCGTCAAATAGGTTTACTAAATGCCAGGTTAACAATGCTAAAAGCGTATTATTATGTACAAAACTGACGTTCGAGTTAAAACTGATGTTTTGAAAACTAAAGACAAGTGTCAATCATAGGGGAAATAAATTTGTAAAATAACTCGTTTAAACAACATTCAAATCCCAAAAGAATTGATGCAAAACCGTATGTTGGTTCCTGACAGTGTAATTACACAATGGGAAATATTAGTAAGGAAATATTAAATACAAATCTAAACAAATAAATAAATATTTTTAACGAATATTTAAACGAAATGCATTTTATTATAACATTTTTAAGGAATTGTTTTTCAATTATTGTTATTATTATAATAAGAAAGCGTCACTCAAACATTTATTTCACGATATATGTCGACAGTTTTCCTGCCATCATCAGGTAGGATATGATAACTATAGAAATTATAGATTTTTGAACAAATTTATTAATTGTATTAATTATATAAAATTTTTACTAAAATATATTTTATTCTTTAAAAATTAAAATTCAAATAATATATAATTTTTTAAAATTTTAACAATCAAATTTAAAACTTTAAAATATTAAAATTTAATTTAATAATTTAAAAATTATTTAATTTAACATCAACAATCCATACATAAAATATACAAAAAATTATTTAAAAACATTTTAAACATTAGTATTCTGCAATGCATTCTGCACATTAATTTTCAGATTCAATTACTTTAAATTCACTAACTACTTGCTTATCTTCCCTTTATAATCCATAAAACCTTCTGAGTACGGCAATATCAACACAAATTGAGCTCATCGTCCTTACACCTTCTATTTAATTTATTTAACTCATTATCAAACTCACCCACACCAACAACATCACACACAACTTTTCTCAAACATCGATCCTTAGGATTTTTAATAAATTTACCAACAGTCTCTTTTACCATAATTAATAAAAAGGATTTTAAATAACCGTTCTTCATTAATAATTCAATCAATTTATCAACACTTTTTACTGAATTTACAAAAAGTATAAGACAAAGACCTTTTCACCATATTTTTCTTATACTTGAATTAACAAAAATCTTTCAGATGAGGTACAGTTGGTTTTCTATAAATCTCTGTCTCATAGTAATTCTCCTTGCGTTGTATTAACAGATCCAAGAAAGCAATTGATGATATTTTCTCCGTTTCACATGTGAATACAATTTTTTATGTAGATTATTCATATAATGCAAAAACAAATCAACATGCCTTTGATTTTCAAATATAAGAAAAATATCATCCACATACCGTTTATAAACAGTGGGTTTCATACATTGGAAAGATGCAATTTTCTTTTCTATGATGACCAAAGAAATTGAAGCCACCGTTGGTGCTAAAGGAGAACCCATAGCAACTCCATCTATTTGTTGATACCATTCATTATTGAAAAGAAAATTGATTTTTGATGTGGCAAATTCAATAAGTTCCGAAATAATAATATTTTAAATTACATTTTGCATTGGTAAAACTATAGTAAATTATTGTTCACAGTTAATAAAATTAAATAATTTAAAATCAATAATTCGAATTAAAGTCTGAAAAATAGGTTAGGGGTTGAGCGGGTGGCGTGGAGCAAAATAACATAAATTGTTTTTTGAGAAATGAATTAAACAGCAAGAAATACAAAAAAATGCGCTAAAACCTAAAATGTTTGATTAATTACTTATTTAATTAAAGAAAATCGAAATTATATAAACGTCCGGTAAAACAAACAAATGAGAAATTGGGAAATCATTATCATGACAGCGTGACTAATGGGAAAAGTGGAAAAAATGATCACAATTAATTATTTTTTATGAGCAACATGTAAGGAAGCTGAGAAGAGAAGACTGTCTAGGGATTTCTAACGGTTTATTTTGCTGAATAAAGGGAATGAAAATCATGAATAATCAACATTTTGTCCTCGAAAAGGGAACAAGAAATTATGATTAAATGTCAGTGAAATTTAACGGTAAATAATAAGTGACAGAAACGGAATAGCATTTCATTGTTACAAGGTTTTACTATTCCACGCCAGGAGACGCTAAAATATTGTTGTGGATGAAACTGTTCAATTGTAAAAATTTTATATTTTTTTACGTTGAGAGTTGTTTTCTATTTATAATCAGAGACCACGGGGAGTCGGAAATGCCAAATATTCCTCATTGTTATGCATTAATAAAACAATTTTACCAATTTAATTTTAATTTCTACATTTATTTTGGATTTTAATAATAATATTATCAAAATTCAATTTTCTATTTTTTCCAGTTGTAAATAGTAATAAAACCAAAAATTTAACTCCATGTATTCTTGATCACAATACAGTAACACCTCCATATAAAGTACATCATATTTGCAAATAATTCTTCTTTGGGTGTACTTCCTAAAGGTATGTGTGCTTATGAGAGAAATATTGAAAAATAAAAAAAAGTTTGATACACCATATTCAATAAAAATTGAAGGTAAATGTTGTGAAGTTTAAAATTCTAGCAAATAAATTGTTTCAGTCATGAAAAGAGATATAAAAATTAAATGTAACGGATACAACAATTATTCTCTAATTAACCCATTACAGTCCGTGTGCATTTATTTGTGTGTTTCATTAAACTGAAAGTAAAGTCCGTGTGTACAATTTTGTGCTTTTCAATTAATTTTAGAAATAATATATATTATGTATATACTTGTTAGTTGTTACTACTTCATATTTACAATATTTCTGTACATGTATATTATTTGTCCGCGGACTGTAATGTGTTAAGAATTCCTCAAGTTTTGTTTGCCTTTTGCTTTTGTCTTGCACTTTTCTTACTTTCTTATTAAACTGCAATAATTGAAGCTCTCCTTCAATTAATCCCTTAGTTTTAGCATAAATAACAAGTTTTGAAATCATTTGCATTACTTTACAATTATTTATGGATTGAATTTTTTATATTTCACCAATAAACCTCTAAATACATTTTTAAGGAATATAAAAAATATAAGATATTTAAAATACGTATATTGATATTCATTTTATTGGGTTAATTAATATTTTTTTAAATTAAATAAATAAAATTGTGTTCTTTAAAGCGATGTACCTTGTATAAAGAGCCAATACCCCTTAAAAATACAAATTTTTTAATACCTTTAAGAGAGATGTACTTTTTAGTGGCTGTATTTTATAAGGAGGTTTTACTGTAATAATTGTAATTACTCAACACAATAACATTTTATTATGGTTGGGTATTTTTTGCACATAAATTTTATTTTATTTACATAAATATTACATCATCGCACACACATTTTATTTTCGACATTTAAATTTAGAAAATGCCTTTATATTGACACACAATTTTACTACAAGTTACACACATTTAGAAAGTTATTAATATTAATCGTTTCAAGGGTTTTCGTCTTAAATTTTATAAAAGAGTGAGAATATTAAAAATGAATGTAAAAAAATGTTTAAAAAACCATTTATTAGACAAATTGTCTTGTAAAACTAGTAATAGTCTAAACTTTCTTCGACCAACCACGCTTTTTTCTTTCACTAAACAACTTTCCCTTTTCTTTCGGATATAGATAGACGTGAACGCATTTTTTGGTCTTAACAAAATTCCAGCAAGAACAGATAACAGTTTTCCAACTTTCAAATCCATGATTGACTTTTAATATAATATTTTCTGCATAAAATTCCTTCGACGATTTGAATCTGTCAAAATTGGACATAATCTTGTTTCTCTTGCTCTCTAACAACTCACTGTCGAAATCAGTTAGCAAAAATGTTAAATAATCAATCCTTTCTTCCCACTTAAATTACTTGTTTTCAATATCCATTCAATTTAATTAAACGTATAAAATTTAAGGTAGCCGTTAACGATGTTAAAGCACTTTCTAAATTTGTGTGCCAAGTAGTAAAATAGTGTGTCAATATAAAGGGATTTTCAAAATTTAAGTGTCGAAAATAAAATTTGTGTGTAATGAAGTAATTTTTATGTAAATCAAATAAAATTTGTGTGCGAATATATTTTATCCATTTTATTATTACTATAAATTACACCAATATAAAATTATCTTTTGCTTAATATAAGGGAAACGAATCTAATTTACTTTTATAAAAGTCTCTTTCTTTTATCTCGTTTAAATTTCTTTTCTCATTTTAACCTGTGTTCAAGTTGAAAGAATGCTATTTTGCTTGACAATCTCACACTCAAGTTCTTAATTAAATTTATTTATTTTTTCAATTAATTAATTAATTAATATTTTCTAAATAACTTTGTCTAGAGACCTCACAATCAATTTTATATTACTATATTCGTATTTGTCTCATCATTTGTCATTCGCTCATATTCGTTTATTCAAATATTTTTAAAATTTTAAATATTATTTTTCATGTTAATTTTCACGATTGATCAAAATTAAAGGTTTTTGTAGTTAGATGTCATCAAGTCAATCTCAGCGCTACAAAATATCAATAAGTTAAAACAACGAGCAAATGAATTATTTTCAAATGAATGAATAGAATTGTGAAATTAAACGATGTTAATAATCAGCATTATTTGCAAATATATAAATTGTTACAAGGCTTGACTATGAATCATTAAAGATATCGATCTTTTTATATATTTACTGATTCATAGTGAAGCTTTTTAATAAATACAATATCGATGGAAAAGAATTCACTGGTGAAAATTGAAAAAAGGTTTTTATAAAATATATAATTGTTAAAGACATGCGCCATTTTATAACAAGTTAAAATAATTCGGAAGGTAAGTTTTAAAATAAATAATTTAAAAAGATTTATATGCGTTATTCATTAATTTAATGCAAAATTAATATTTCATTAATGAAAGGTAGACAGAATTTTCCCATGGATATCAGACAAGGGGATTTCATGTATTATTAAAAAACTTTCACAAAATTTTACATAGCATTGGAAACATTCGCAAATTTTGACTATAAAAAAGTTGCATAACTTCAAACATAAGACCCTTCTTAGGAATTATTATAATAACAATAAAATAGTAAAATAGTAAAATAGTAAAATAGTAACATGTAAAAACAATTAAAAAAATAATATATTATTGTTATTCACTAAAAAAAATTAAAAAATTTTTAAATTTTAAACAAACAAATTAAACGAGAATGGCATTGATAAAATTATTTCTAAACAATAATCATAAATAATGAAATTTGAAATATATTTTACTCACTACTGTCAAGTTTGAGTCAGCCGATTGAATGCATTGAAAATAAATGGAATGAAAATTTCCGACTCACTGAATTATTATTGACAATATTATAAGAAATATTTGAGATCTGTCGTTTATAAAATATAATAAATATATTTGTTGTAATATAGTAAAATAAATCATATAGAAATAAATAATTAAGTAAATAATTAGTAGTAATAATATAAACAAAAATAAATGTAATGACAAACAATTTCCAATGTTTATTGATTGAAATGTTTTTATTTTGTTTTAATTGTCTTTGTATAAATAATTCCACAATCGAATAAAATAATAATAATAATAATAATAATAATAATAATAATAATAATAATAATAATAATAATAATAATAATAATAATAATAATAATAATAATAATAATTTCTAGCACTGTGAATCTTGCATTATCTATTTACACTGTAGAGGGAGCCCACCTCAATTTATGTATATCTATAAAAATGCAATAAATATTAAAAGCTTGCTCCCAAAGAAAAATTTCCTAGACATACTCGATAATTAATTAACTGTATATTTTTAAATTTCCGTTTTCAGTATCTTGTTTAGAGAATGGAGCTGAATTAAAACAAATAAATCAAACTTGTTCAAATAATTATCAAAATAATGGATGCGCGAAACTTTGTGCAGTGGACGAAGCGAATGACTAATTGACTTTACAATTATGTTATGTATGACAATAATTTTGCCATTATATTTTTCGTTAGAATTTACTTTGTACAACATTATAGCATTTTTATTAGAATCTTCTACTATACTTTATAGCGCTATTACTATAGCGCTAGGATAGGAGTTTCTCCCCATATGTCTTGACTTACTTTGACTTACTTTGTGACCTTATCTCACAATTCAACGTTGACAAATAGTCATTGAATTCCCAATGACCAAAAAGCTTGGTATCTTTTTATATAAATAAGCCATCCAAGAAATATGATATAGATATTCCTGAAAAATACCCAAATTAGTAATAATAACAATAATAATAATAAAAATAATAATATTATTATTAATAATAATAATAATAATAATAATAATAATAATAATAATAATAATAATAATAATAATAATAATAATAATAATAATAATTTTTTAACAAGATTTTTTTAAAAATAAATGTCCCTGAAATTTAATTTAGTTGAATGTTGATGGAAAAGATTTTCTGCAGCTAATCTTTGTAATGTATTTTTAAATGCATCTTGTAATATTTTGCATTTTGTTTCGTGTAGGAGTGGTGCTCATTTGTGTTCTTATTTCCAGTGTTCATGATAATTGCTGGTTTTGTTTTTGATGTGTTCATTGAGTCTTATTTGGAACGTTCTATGTGTTTCCCTAAATACAATGCGCTACATGTTGTGCAAGTGATTTGATATATAATTTTTTTTTGAAAAGCAAAAACATTTGGAAGAAGAGTGGCATGGACAATCTCAATTAAATAAGTCTGATGTTGTAGATTTTTGATATTTCCGAAGTTCTGATTTCAAAGGTGCAGCGGTGGTAAAAGTTGGGCGAATATATATTGGCAACTCTGTATTGCGAATGTAAGATCTGATTATATTACATGTCTTGTTGTTTCAGAAAGTAAAGCGTAGGTATATTACTGGTTTGTCGACATGTTTCTTTTGTGTATTGTTTCGTTTTGTCCGAACAGTTCCTTATTGGTCTTTTTCTCTCTCCTAATAATTGAGTGATTTTTCGTTTCAGTGGACCAATAAACCATCATTTTTTAATTATACTAATAATTATTACTTTTATTATTTTTATTATTATTATTATTATTATGATTATTATTATTATTATTATTATTATGATTATTATTATTATTATTATTATTATTATTATTATTATTATTATTATTATTATTATTATTATTATTATTATTATTATTATTATTATTATTATTATTATTATTATTATTATTATTATTATTATTATTTGATTGTTGTAGAGTAATACAAAAAAAATACATAACAATAGTTTTACTGATTAAAAGTTGAATATAAAATATTTTTAAACTTTAAACTGGAGCCTTTAAATAAATAAAACAATTATTAATAAGTAAGCTTCTTAGTATTCATATTGCGGATTATTTCTTATTACCATGGAAACTGTAATAAATAATGAATTTATCCTGTCAAACAATTTTGCATGCTAACATATTAAAATATTTATTTACTATATCCTTTCCATTAAATCTTTTACAAAATTATATAAAATCGTAAAATTGTGCTATTTTTTGTCCATTATTTTGAACTTTTTTTATTATTTTATTCTTTATTTAATTACTAAAATAAAAAAATTGTTTCGATTTAATTACAAATTTTACAAACTAATTTAATTTAATTCATTACAACATGGGAAATATTTCTCTTAGCAAATAAATAATATTTATTTCAATTTTGAAAATATATTTATGGCCAGTAATTGTTCAAAACATATTTGTATCAATTTTGTTTTAGTGGGACTAAATAATTTTCAAAAGAATTTAATAAGAAGATATGAATGCAAAATCTCTTTTGAAACCTTTAGTGACTGTTGGATATTGTGCAAAATAAATTTATTAATATTAGGGACACAAAAGGTGCACATGGAGGAAATTCTCCCAGGTTTAATAAAATACACCGGTAAAATTTATTAAATTTATCAACCACTTAATGTTATGGGATGACATTATTTACACCTGTTTGCACAAAATAATAACATATATATTATATAATATAAAAAAATTAATAAGCCTATATTATAGCAACATAGAAACTTTGTGTTGAATTTTAATGTTGCATGGAATAGCACCATTTAATATAGAAATTGAGAAAATGCTAGAAAGGATCACCTTAACAGACAAGCACAACATATCATAAAAAATGATTGTCAACTTTCAATATGTGGAAATATTGCATTTTAAAATTTATTTCTTGAAAAAACAATGACAGATAAAAATGTAATATCAAAAACTCTACTTAATTCAATATTCCTATTCTAGAGTTTTAGAGAAAACAAAAAAAAGAAACTAAATGAAGACAAATTTCATTTTAAACGGTTATTATGAATAGAAATGTAAAGTTTAAGATAAAGTTTAAATTAAAATTTATTAAAACTTGTAACCCAAAAAACCGAAATTTTGTCAATTATTAATTTGAAAAAATAAGTTGTAAGAAATATTAGTTTGTAGGCAAACCTGTATTATATGTTTTATTATTCCATTCAATCAATTGCATTCATTCTTTGACAATATAAACACGAGGATTGGATTTTATTTTGTAAATTGAACTGATTTGAAGTAGATTAGTTGACCAATCACATACAAGTAACTGATTCAACAAAACAAACATTTTTACAAAATAAATATTCAAACCGTATAATTTATATATTATGTCTTGTATTTATCTGTTAAAATTAAATATATTAGTTTTTTTAGATTTGTTTCTGTTTTATTTATAGAGTAAATAAATATTTTAATTATATTAATATTCACATTTTAGAAAAATTAATTTAATAAATTTGTATTGTTTTTGACTCAAACTTTTATTTTTTACCTATTGGTTAGACCAACGGTTCTTAAACGTGGGTCGCGACCAACTTTTAGGTCGTGGAGCATTTTGACAAATTGAAGCAAATTTAATATTCTTTGAAAAATTTTTTACATTTCAAGCGAACTTTAGCCTAAAATTTGCTTTATAAGAAAATTCTTATGACTATTAACCAAAAATAGCTTTTTTACTGATCATTCAGAAGAAAGTTTAAAAATTAAATTTGTTTATTCTTAAAAGTGTTGTTTAAAATATTCAATTCAAAAAATTAATACAGAAATTTACATAATTTAAAAAACTGTATTATAACTTTCTATTTAAAAAAATTATTAAAATTGAAAAATTATATTCCTCATTATGAAAAAGCATGAATATAAAGAAGAATATTTGGATTTGGGATTTACATATATAATTGCAAAAGGCGAATATAGGCCTCAATGTGTTTTATGTGGCACTATTTTAAGTACCGAATCAATGAAACCAAATAAATTTCGAAGGCATTTTATGACAATGCACAAAAATTTTAAATTTGACGAAAATTTTTTTGGGTCGTTCTGAGAAATATTTTAGGATTTTGGGTCGTGACCAAAAATCCTTAAGAACCGCTGGGTTAGCCAGATCTGGTATAAACATTAAAAACTCGACGTATTCAAAATGTTAATTAATTAATTAAATTTAATTAAATTATAAATAATTTCTAACATATTAAATATTTTGTTTGAAAGCATAAAATTCAACCAAAATTTGCAATTTTATAATTTTAACAAAATTTCATCTAGCTCAAGAAATATTTTCGTTGGCCCTTTTTTATTAAGTTTCTTCGATTTAATAAACCAATTAAAATCTCATTGTTTTTCACTAATAACTACTGATAACTTAAGCCTCCTCATCATTTCTGAAAAATTAATTTCTTTTCATAAATTCTAAATTTAAAATATAAAAATTATTCATTAAAAAATATTTATTTATTTCAAAATTATTTTAATTTTTATTCTTTTCTGAAAAAAATTATTTTTAAAATCTTAAAAGATTTTTATTTCAATAATATTAAGAAATTATTGTATGAAAAAGATTTATAAATGCATTCAATATTCTGAGAAATAAATATCAACTGCTAATTTGCTTAGGAAATACTTGAAGCAGGAAGTTTAGTATATAATGACTATTGTGAATATATTTATTTTATTATATTCTTATATATTTTTATTGTTATCTATTACGTATATGTTTATGTATATGTATATTTTATTGCGTGTGTACTTGAACAACAGCGGAAATCTGTAGTACCCAGCAGCGTCACCTCTAAAAATTGTGTCAGCACAGCTAGGGTGAATGTATGTATGTATTACAACAAATAATAGCAATAATAATGGTTAACACAAATTTTATTTAATTAAAACACAAAACGATTTACATACCAGAATAGGCAATAGGATCTTATATTTCTTTAAAATTTTAGTTTCCAATGGTATTTTTTTTAATTTTCTATAAAAATAATTTACTATAGAGAATTACACTATATAGTTTATTATTCCAACCGGGTAGAAAACGGTAATAAAAATGAAAATACACCACAAATTGTAATAGTAATTTCGTGGAAATGATAATTATAAAAATAACAACACATTACAATACACTCATACCTCGCTTTACGGCCTAAATACGTTCCAGGAAAGTTGGCCGCAAAGCGAAACGCCGCATAACGAATCAAATACATTTTGATACAATTCCATATAAATTCAATAGGATTTTTGGCCGTATAACGAAACATTTTAGGCCGTAAATCGAAAAAGTGCCGTAATTAAAGTAGGCCGTTATAGCGAAAAGCCGTATAAAGAGCAGCCGTATAGCGAGGTATGAGTGTAGTTATTTCTGATGTACAAATATATCCGAACATAGAAGACAATAATACAGGTAGGTAGCCTTTAACTCAAAATGATGCAGAAATATGTTATGTAAGAGAAAATACTTTAGGAGTGTCCAAAAGAAGGATGGAGGTGGAGTAAAATTACAAAATAATTAGTAAAATATTATCTCCAAGATATTACAATTATTTCTAAACAAAAATATATTGTCATCGAGATCAAATGTCATAATGAATTGTCCAATAGATAAAATATTATTGTAACAACTATTATATATTATAAGAACTTCTTTCGGTTTTCATCTCTGATTTCTTTTCAATTTGAATTGTTTTTATAAAAAATTGATATCGATGTTTTTATTGATATTCACGAATTGTACGCACTACCGTTTTCAAGTGATTTTGATATATATTATCACCATCAATTATAAGTTTTCAAAATTATAAATTTATTGTCATTTTAATATACACTTATTATTTTGGATGATGTTAATGTTTGTTAAATTATTTTGTATGAAAAAAATTTTTAAATTTTGAATTTAAATTAAACTTTATTTTTTATATAAATTTAAAAAAATTTAGTATGATAATGTTAACAATTTTGTGCGTGTTTTTAAAATATAATAATAATTTCTATGATTAAAAATATGTTTTTTATTTTCAAAACGAAGAAAAAGTTTATCAAAATGTTATTTATTAATTTGATTAGGATTATTAGGATTATTTGTCAAATTGTTTGAATATTCTTATTTTCATTTAATTGTTATTAATACGATTCCTAGCCTGAAGAAGATTGTTAAACGGTCGAAATATATAGCAATGTTAAATTTATATTATCAATTAATTTTCATTGTCTAAAAAATAAAAATAATTTTATTAGTAATATCTTTTTTATTTTTTAAACTCTCTATATTAACTTCATTTTGTATGTTTGAATGTTTGTATGAGCCATGCAGATCTTGTGACGACAAATTATCCACTTCCCGTTATGGGATCGTACTGAAATCGGGTAGGTAGATTCGTCGTCGAGGACAATGCATTCTTTCAAAATATCAGATCGATCAAAGATTATATAATTAACTTTTTTGAATATTTTCAATTTTATTAATATTTTCAAAATAATTTCTTTCAAATTAATTTCTTAACTAGGTGATTTTGTGTAATATTAAATATTTCATAGCGTGTGAGTGAGATATAGACAGTTTTAAAAACAATGTTTTTACGGTTGGTTTTTATTTTTGATTCTTTTAACATTTGAAAACATCTGAGCCTAATATAAATATAAAACAATATTGATCTAAGGTCTGAAAGAAATGAGGATAAAAGAAATTAATAAAATATTTCCATCAATAAAATTACTCATTGAATGTATGAAATGTTTATCTGAAATTTATTTGATTTAATTTAGTACTTATTAAAAAAAAATCTATCAAATTTATAATATAAGTGAAAAAAGGTGCAACGAAATTGAGACAAACATCAATTTTACTTTGAAATTTAATCTTTTTTCTTTTATTGAAATATCCTTTTCAATTAAAATTCAAGAAACTAATCAGATATTCAATGAAATTTTAAACCCGACATTGAAATTTAATAAACTTATGATAAATTTCATATAAAGATAAATAACTTCTGCAAGATTTTTGATTCAGATGACATGACGGAATTAATGAGACCCCAACGCATTCAATATGGACGTCTGCCAAATTAATTACAACTCACTAACCATTTCCTTCGTTAGGAAAAATTAAAGATAAATTGCAAAATTTTTTTGAAAAAAATCAAATTTTTTTTTAAAAATGGTTAAAATAAATTATTTGTAATTTATAAAACTTTAAAATGTTACGTAAATTAGTAATTTTAAAATCTGAATTTTTTGTTATATGGGATAAATTATTACCTCGTGCGGAGCAGTTAAAAAACAAACATTTTATAAAAAGAAATAAGATAATAAAAAAAATAAATGACTACATTATTCAGCTATCTATTCACATGAAAAGAATACATTAATACATATAAATACATGGGGTGGTTCGTAACACACGAATATAGAGTATTAACTTACATTTTCATTGTAATATACATTGCATTTGAAAACGATCACCTAGATTATCAAAAATTAATCAATAAATTACATTAAAAAATACATACAAACTCATCTGTGTGCTGAAAATTCATTAGCAGAAAAAATTAATGAAACATACAAACACGATGTGTGCAAGTTTTACAATAAAACAAACAAGCAATAAAATATACCACCTTAAAGGATACACCCATTTTTAGGCTAATAAGTTTTTTGAAATGAAATTGGAAAATATTTCGAAAGCCAGTACTTGAAATATATTTTCATTTTGGGGAAAAAATTGTTTAATTGTTTATTATTAATAATTGTCAATTTACTGTTAGAAAATCCTTTACACCATATTTAAAAAGGTTTTGCAAAATCTTTGATAAAATAATAAATTAGATGCGAAATTTTGATAATATTTAATTAATTATTTAATAAAATTAAAAATAACTTTTTTTTGAAATAAATTTCCCATGTAAATCGACATAATATAAAATGTGAAATTTCCACAATTTGTAATAAATTCTTGACAACAATTTAACTTTCTATGGAAAATCCTGACAACACAGTCAATAAAGTTTTTTTCAAATGCAATAAAAGTGTAATAAAAGATTCTAACCTGCACATTTAAATGGAAAGAAAGGGTTTCCAACAGGATTCCTAAATCTCATGAACACATATGTACAAGGGTATGTCAATCCTAATTCTCATGAACACATATGTACAAGGGTATGCCAATCCTAATTCTCATGAACACATATGTACAAGGGTATGCCAATCCTAATTCTCATGAACACATATGTACAAGGGTATGTCAATCCTAATTCTCATGAACACATATGTACAAGGGTATGCCAATCCTAATTCTCATGAACACATATGTACAAGGGTATGCCAATCCTAATTCTCATGAACACATATGTACAAGGGTATGCCAATCCTAATTCTCATGAACACATATGTACAAGGGTATGCCAATCCTAATTCTCATGAACACATATATACAAGGGTATGCCAATCCTAATTCTCATGAACACATATGTACAAGGGTATGCCAATCCTAATTCTCATGAACACATATGTACAAGGGTATGTCAATCCTAATTCTCATGAACACATATGTACAAGGGTATGCCAAACCATCTTACACTTAAAAGCATGAAAACAGTCTTATACTAATAGCTATGATATAAATCAACTAATTCATTGAGATTTTAGTGAACCTTCTTCTAATGGGAAAATAAACACAGAGATGATAGTTGTAGGAAAACTCAAAGAAATTACCAAAGAAAATTCATTACTTTGTAATTTTGCCGTCCTTGTAGATTATAATTATTATCATGAAATAGAAGCACTGGAATCTCATTGTAGTGGGGCAAAGGACGACGTGCTGATTCCAAATCAGAATATTTGATGCAGCTCCGGTTTTCCTTGTTTATTTCAGTTACATCAATGGCACAGAAGTAACAGTCAGTTGCGTGGTTGGAAGGTTCTCTCCAAACCATATGGATTCCGAATTTCAAAGAACTCCTTGTTCCTTTGGTTCACTGACAAAGATGCTCTATGCAGGTCTTGCATATCATGTTAGGTGCCCAAAGTTTATCTTGATATCCTAGCTTCATATTGAAATATGAATGATAAACAGGCTGTACAAAGTTGGTGACTGGGATCCTGTTGACAATAAGAGTGTAGCAAAATACAAGATTTTCTACCCAAAGTCATATTTTCACTGCAACAACAATTGAATAAATAAATGAACCATCTAGAATTTAGAGTTAAAATGCATAGATTATATCGATGTGCAACATGGACACGTAAAAAAAACATAGACTATATAAAAAAATTCACCTCACTAAACATAACCAATGTGATTTTTCGATTCAGCACATGAAAATTGTCCTAAATCAGCTGAAAATACTTCGACACCAAGTTTGCTGTAGACCAGTGTAATTACTTGGAACTATTAGCAAGTAACATGCGAAACAATAAAAGTCATTAAATTGACAAGTGGATAGAAGAAGTACTGGTAACAAAAATCTCTCATAAAGAACGAGAAGCTATTATAATCCTTGATTGTGGAGAATATCCATATATAGTCAAATGTCTTATAGTAATGATAGTAAATCTTTCAACTGTTATCTATACTACACCAATGTAGCTTGGACTAGAATAAAAAGAGGAAACTTGTCCCATGAGTAGTGCAACAAGAGGTGTTGAAATCTTACTAAGAAAAGAAGTTTTATTTGCGAAGTTCATTCATAGTTGAATATTTTTACCAAATTTAGAAGTCATTGAAGCATGCTTTAGTAATATGGCAGGATGGAACTTTCTTGATGTTTATGAAGGTTTGTTCCATATGATTTAAGGCGCCTTGATTCAGCATGAATGTTTTAGAAAGTCCAAATATTTGTAAGCCTTTCATCATTAATCACACTAGGTCCTGCGAGAAGCATCATAGATAAGTCAAAAGTGTGGTTAAGAACAAACAGAAAATAAATGTTGGAAAAGAAAGCAGTGATTTTGATTTTCATCACAACAATGTAGCAATTGTAAACAAACAATAGTCAAAGATAAAAGATATATTTTCTGAAGCAAAGGAACTTTGGAAGAGTCATTCAACAAGTGAATATATTACAATGTATATTACAATAAGACTTTGTGAAAAGTTTAATAGCTGAAGGGTCTAAGAATTATTTCTCCATTTATGAATACTACGGCAGTTCAATAGTTGTATAATTGCGCTTGCATTCTTTCAGTCAAAGTTTTACTTATCATGAGTTATTCGAAAATTAGCTAGCATTATGCAAGATTTGAGTATCAATGTATGTTTTTAGGACAGTGGAAAAAACATTTTGTAAAATAAAATTCATCATGTCTTCTGGCTGTTCACGAGTCAAACAAGAAGTCGCATAAATCTTTAGCTCTAATGTTTACTGATAACTTCCTTACTACTAGCAACATCCTTCCAGTCATCATTACTAAATATTACCATTCTACTCTATTTAATTATACAATATTTTGATACAAAAGTATAAATATAAATATCAAAGGAACATTTTATCCCAATTGTAGAATAAATCACTGATCTCAGATTGTGTATTTGGCACATAGAATTTGGGTTAGACCTCAACTATATCATATACTCGTATTTTCGAGACCCTTGAAGTAATTTTCTAGATATTTCACTGATTACAATTAAACAATCCATGTACTAAAATCGATTATTAATTAAATTAAATTAATTAAATGGAACCAAATCAGTTACATCAACCTGGATGCTTGCTTTCTTTTTTATATATATCATGGAACAAGGGTAACTATTCCTTCAAAGATCATCTACATATTTTTTAGATATTGTTTAGGTGATTACATCTAGTTTATATTATATTTATTATTATTATTATTATTATTATTATTATTATTATTATTATTATTATTATTATTATTATTATTATTATTATTATTATTAATATTTATTAAAAAGCTTGAATACTATAAATCAGTAAATATATCGATGTTTTTGATATATTTACTGATTCTTAGCCTTCAGGCTTTTTACTGTTACGCTGCTGAAGTGGTTGAAGAGACATACTACGCGTCAATTTATTGACTCTCGGCAGTCTAACAGTTAATAAATACAATGGAAAAGAAATTAGCGGTGAAATTGGAAAAATAGTTCCTATAATATTATCAATATTATTATTATTGTATTTATAAAAAACATTGACTATGAATCAATAAATATATCGATCATTTTTGATATCTTTACTGATTACTATTATCAATTTTATTTAAATACAATGCCAATTGAAACGAAATCAGTGGTGACAATTGAAAGAAGTTCTTGTTATAATAATATTCTTCTTCTTATTATTATTTTTATTATCATTATTATTATTAATATTATGATTAATATTAATATTATTTATATTAATTATTTAAATTATTTATAATATTATTATTAAGACATTGATTTCGATTATCATAAATTGTAGGCTGAAAAGATGATATTTCCATATTAATTAAATGAGAAAGATTGCATGGGAAAATTTCCTTATTTATTTAATATCTGTAATTGTAAAACCTGATTCCATCAAGCATCATCTGGGAAAAGCTCATGTCTAACGACGGCGGGGAGAAAACTACGGCTCATTGTTGGAGAACATTTGAAAGAACATTGAAAAATGTGACGGATTAATAATTAAAAATGAATTCGACGTCGACGAAATTCTGCCTGAAAGAAATGAAAACAAAAAATTATCAGAACGCGTTACTTTTTTATGCTTCGATTGCTGTTATTTTTTGATTGAATCTAGTCAGTGAAACTAAGAGGATTTCTCAATGGAATCATTGGGAAAAAGAAATTTGGTTAACGTGCTAGATAAATTAAATTTTTTAAAAATCAAATATTCAAAAGCCGTGATTAAGCAGGTGTTTTTTTAAAAAATTCTTTTTCACTTTTTTATTCACATATTTTACATCATTTCTTCTGCGAGAAACTTCATTATAAAACTTATTAACATTTAAAAATACAATGGACCCTTAAAGGATCAGTTAAAAATATACTTGATATCCTACTAGCATTTTTTTGTGTTAAGTTCCGATTCAGGGAACGTACTATCCATATATTAAGGCTAATAATGTTAACCATATGTAGAATTCTGAGAAGTAGGAGTAAATGGGAAATAATGAAAAAAAATAGAAATGGCAAAAAAAATATTTAATTTTCGTATTTCGACAAGCTAAAATAAGGAATCACCTGAAAAGTTGGAAAATAGATATCTTAAAATTGTATATTTCGAGAGCTGTCAAATATAATAGAATAACTGGGGATGATCCAAAGAAAAAAATCTTTAGGAAGAAATAAAAAATGAAATAATTATCTGTATGCGCCATTAGATGACAGAATATGAAAATGAAACACAATTTAGATTGAGAGACAAAGTTTTAAAAAGAAAAAGACGGATGAAAAAAACAGAAACGCAAAGCCGAAGACAAAGCGAACTACTAAATTATTGGAGAAAACAATTTAAAACAAATTATTAAAGTTATTAATTACGAGTATCGAGTGATTTCAAGTCAAAGCCAAAAATACAACTAGACCGACTATACTGATTGTCAAAACCAGAAGCTGATTGTAAATTCCAAATTTTATTACAGAGAATCAATTCTTCCAGAAGGTTGTAATAAGCACACAATAGTCAGTGTTGTAATATTGAATTATTTATGTCGCTGTAAATTGATAATCAATTGTATTGATCAATAAATGTTTATATTGTTTATATATCTTGTTGTTAACCAAGACCTGCTTTAAAATCAGATTAATAATTGTTAATTTTGTATATCAACTACAATCCTAATATGAAAATATTATTTCTTTTTAGGTAGCTTGAATTAGCTTCCAAACAATTGAATCTTATTTATAATTAATAAACCAAAATTATTAATAATAAACTTTTTAATCTATTATAAATTTAAAAATTATGATGTTAAGGAATTTTTTATTTAATTATGTTTTGTATAATATAGATATCCGAAATGTATTTATTTGTTTAGGAAAATACATACTTGAAGCATATTCGCTGATTTTTAATACGAATATTATGTAAAAAATTTAATAATTAATTAAGTCATTAGTGTTTAATAAATACTGTTTTTTTATATTTATTTCTAAAATATTTTAAAAATATATTTTACCACGATAATTAATTTATTAATTTAATAATTTTTCAGTCAAAAAATTAAAAATAAATACTCAAAAATATCTGACTGGCTGTTATAATTTTTTCTGTTAAATAAATGCTTTTTATATGTATTTATATACAAAATTCAGCAGCTTAATGGCTATTTCAATATTAATTATTTATTTGATGATTTCAACTATTTTTTTAAATTTTCCAATTAATCTAAAAATTTGACTCGTTAAATTCCATACGAAGGAAGAAAAATTTAATTTGACTTCATGTGGATTATTTTCAAATAACATAATTTTCAGTTTTTCCCGAATTTTTTAATTTTAGAAAGAATAAAGAAAAATATTCACACTGAAATTAATCGATTTTTCTTATTTAAAACAAATCAAAAATAAAAAATAGCTTAATGGAAGTTTCATTTTACAATCTGCACATGTAGAAGCAAATTTTCTTTAATGGTTTTTTTCTGAATAATATTTTTTCCATGTCAAGTGAAAATAATTCATCAGGAATGCACATTTGTTGGTTATTTTTGGCTTAATAAATGACAGTATGAAATTCTACAATATAATATATTAATTTCAAGATGATATCATAATCATGTTTGATAAATAAATTATATAACCAATGCATCATGACCTTGATGACTGATGCGAGAATGTTTGTGTGCGCACAATGAGTGAACTAAGTGTGTATGTGATCTATATCAATAATATCTTTTAAATTATTAATACTTCTTTTTCTTAGATTATACAATTCAAAGAACTTTAAAAAGTAATTTAAGATGATTTACGCCAATTAAACTAGGTCCCATACATTGAGAGGAAAATATAAACCAAAAATATAATTTATAGAAACGAACCTTTTTTGAATCATTGATAATTTAATACTATTATTTAATATTATTATGAAATTTCAATTAAATAGCAAAGATATTAGTAGGCCTAGAACTCTAATCTCGCTCCGCTCGTTCTTTTATCGAGCAAATAACAATTTCATAACAAGTGCATGAATTCTGGGAATTTTGACAATCAATTTCAATATAATTTCAAAACTTTGCTTAATAACAGATTATGCTTTAATATTAATTCTGTTCTGACTTACTATTTTAAGATCAATTATATAAAATCAAAAAACAAAGTTCTTATTATTCTACTACACCTCTACAAGCCACTATCGCACCTGTCAAACTCGTCGCATTTGTTTTCCAAAAGAAATCATTGATTTTGTTAAAAAAAATTTTATAAATTGAAATTAAAACCAAACTTTACATTCATTTTAATTTTTTATTTTCCAACCTGCTCTCATATTTTCCTCTGAAATATTTTTATTTTAAATTTTTAAAGTTTTTAATTAAATTTTAATAAATTTTAATTATGCCTATTTTAAGTATAAATTAATTTTGAACTCGGATTTTAATTGAAATTATAATTAAATTTTCGTTCTGCACTCTTAAATAATCATAACAATTTTATGCTTTTCATCATTGATCAATTTTCATTTTCAATTTAATTTTATCATCATTTCGTTTCAGACTAGAAATCAATATTGTTATTAAACAATATAAAATATTGATTTATAATTCTAAGCAAAATAAAACAAATATATTATTTGTTTGTTTTCATTCAAGTTAGATTTTAACCACTTAACGTACGTGCCCGTGAGATAGACGAGCGAACATTATATTTACTTACATGGTTTTACATGCTTGTTTAAGACAAGGGCAAGTTATAATATTTGTAAATACTTTTTCTATTACAAAATAGATAATTTACAGTTATTATTATGATTATGTAAACAGCAGAATGTTTTCCGATTTAATATTAATTTAAAAATTTATTGTTAAAACATTATTTTAGATCTAGAATGGGTCCAGATAAGGCTCGACTTCTTTTAATAATGGATTTTGTTTAATGAAGTAAAACTTAAAATATTTGAATATCCCGGTCGAGCTATTGAAATGACAAAGTCATTTTTTCTCACTAATTAATTATCATTAACTATTTATTTAATTTTAAATAATTTTTTGTAAACAAAACGAAAATGATTGACAAAATTGTTTCAATGAAATGGGAGTAAGATAAATTTTCAATCGTCCTACATTGAATTATCAATGGATTGAATTCACGCGATTTATGTTCCCATTGCCGTCTGGTGGAATTGGAACAAGTTCTGGTAGAGTATTAGAGGAGGCTGCCTAGCAACGGGAATACAAAATAAAGTAGTTCATTGCTTTTCACACAGTTAAACAAAACTAAAATGATTTATTAAAACTATTTTTCAATTATAAGAAATATACTTAAGTATTATAAATTTAACAATGCATTTTATTTTTACATGCATAAATGGAAATAATTGTTAAACAAGAAAATGGCAAGATAACCCTTTACTGCAAAGGTCTATCCATTTAGTTACATATTTAACATCTAATTTGTGCTGCTACAGTAATAATCAAAATATTTGTTAAAAAATTCATTAATAAACAATATTAATTTTAAAAAATTCCAAACCGTAATACATATATATATATATATATATATATATATATATATATATATATATATATATATATATATATATATATATATATATATATATATATATATATATATATATATATATATATATATATATATATATATAGTGTATCTAATTGCATAATCTGGAAAAGTAAGCATTATTATCTAAGCAATATAATTAATACAGATCACACACATCATTCATTTTATTGCACACACAAAACTCATCAAACATCGAGGTCATACACCTAATTCCGAAATTTAATAACTTCTATAATCTAAAAAAAATCAATAAATATATATTATAGGAACACACAAACTTACCTGTGTGTAGAAATTTATCATTCCGAAATTTAGTAACTTTATTAAAGGTTTTGTGAAGGTGAGAAAAAAATAACTCAACACACCAACACAAAACACATAATGAAAAATACATGCAAAATTCTTATATAGGTTTTTGTTCCGAATCAAATAACTGTTAACATATTGTTAACATATTGTTAAAATATAATTATTTTAAAATTATTAAAAAATGGAAGAAAATAATTTTAATTTAGATTCCGACAGCTCTACCTTGAGCTTTAGGGAAAGGAAGAATTTAAATAAATTATTTTAATAAATTAATATTTTGATAGATATACAGAAAATGACAAAATACGGCTTATTAATGCCTTTGAAAATGGGGACATTTACCAAGAATTTGGAAGATTACTAGGAATGACCAAATCTTCAATTAAAGCAATAATTTATAAATATAAAAAAATGGGGCAGTTAGCAAAGGGAAGAGGTGGCAGAAAACAAATTATTTCAGAAATTATTTCCATAAATGTCTTAAAAAATAAATGTGTTTGGTGATTAATTTTATTTATTTATAAATATAAAAATATCTAACTTACATTTTAGCGAAATAATTCCATATTAATGCATAAAATATCATAAATTTCCTAAAAAAACACCTGAAATTTCATTATTAATATATTATATTATAAATGATGACTAACAGTAATATTTAAGAACTTGAATAATGATCTCATAATTATATAAGATCAAAATTCAAATCTTAAAATATACTTGAAATTAAAAAAATTACCTGAAAACCATTTTTGTTGCTAATAAATTATAGAATAAATGAAATTGAGTAACTTCATTTTCACGTAAATGGTGACTCACTCAACTGGTGTCCACACCAACGTGAATTATAGAGGTTACTCAATTTCGGAATTGGGTGTAGTAATCTGGTTATATAAATGTTTTATTATAAATTATTATTATTATTATTATTATTATTATTATTATTATTATTATTATTATTATTATTATTATTATTATTATTATTATTATTATTATTATTATTATTATTATTATTATTATTATTATTATTATTATTATTATTATTATTATTATTGAATAAATAGTTAAACATACATGGCAATGATTTAATTATAAGATAACGCTAATCAAACATTTTTTTCACGATTAATTTCGACAGTTTTCCTGTCATCATCGAGGTGGGATATAATAACTCATTAAATAAAAGATTTTAAACAAATTTAATTATATATATAAAAATTTTTTTTTTCATTTTATAAAAAATATTATTTTTTAAAACTTTAACATTCAAATTTAATTTAATAATTTGAAAATTTTTTATTAATTATTTAATTTAACACAACAATCAATACATACAATACACAAAAGCTTTTTAAAAACACTCAACACACAAGTATATACATGCATTTATTATTATTTTTATTATTATTATTATTATTTTATTATTATTATTATTATTATTATTATTATTATTATTATTATTATTATTATTATTATTATTATTATTATTATTATTATTATTATTATCATTATTATTATTATTAATTCACTTTACAATAATAATAATATTAAAAAATAATTTAACAGACTAATAAAAATTCTCAATTAAAACATTCATTGTAATCGTTTTGCAACATAATTTGTCAATTTATAAAATGACGCCCATTTATCGATTTTTCTAAAAAATTATGAAAAATAACTCAGAAATCCGTGCAGAAATTAAAAACGTTTGAAAAAAATGAGAAATGGGAAAGTTATCCAATTAAAATGCTAATTTTATAATCAATGAAATAAATCCCCATATTTACGATCTGGATAAACAGTTTGGGATCAGTGTAAATGATTGGTAGGCACTGTGTACAACGGGGAGAATATGATAAAATATGGCATCATTAAACTGCAGGAATTGTGCAAGTGCAATATTCCATATTTTATTCACAAAATCAATTTCGGCTTTCAATCGGTAAGAGATATCCTTTATAATAACTCTTTTTAATGGGCTTTGGACTAAGTCCAATACAGTTTTGAGTGTATCATTGTTTCACTTTAATATTTAACCTTGTAATTTTCCGATTCCAATCTGCATGGCAAAATATTAAAATAGCAGATATTAACAGGGGTGGCTTAAGAAATTTTGTTCAAGCCGAGGGTCCAAGGCAAACTTTTATGAAAAGAATGCCGACTGAAAGATTACGTTTTAATCATTTCAATTTCTTAATTCAAAATGCTAAATTATCAAATATTTAGTAAATAATTTTTTTCTATATTAAAGAAATAATTTATAAAAATATTTATGCCCTCTAGGCGGCTGCCTACTTCGCGCATATGGAAGAGCCGTCCCTGGATATAAAGTAGCAGATATTATAATTATTAATAATTAAATATTATCAATTCGGAACAATCAAGAATCATCTCTAGTTGTGCAAATATGCCAATCTCTTGTAGCCTTCATGCTCTATTTCAGGAAACACTTAACCAACTGTTATTAGCTACTTTCTCATTTGTTGACGCACATTTTAGTAAAACAGAAATTTCCCAACATTTTAAAATTGTTGAAAATATTAAAAATATTAAAATAAAAAAATTATTAAAGTTAATAGAATAAAACTTGATAAAGGAGTGCCACAAATTTGTGTTACATAATAAATAACATTGATCAATAGTCGTGTTGAAAATAAATGAAATGTTAAAATTACTAAATATCAAAAATAATTATTAGAAACAAAAAACAGAAATGTAAAAAATATGGGAAAATGGAAAAACCAAAAAATTATATAAATTACTTAAAAAGAAAATAGAAAAAAATTAAGATCAAATATTAATAATTTAGTACATATAATAAATGAAAGGAAAAAAAGATATATTATCTAGATTAATGATTCATAGACATTAGTAGAAAATGTAGAAATCAAAATGGAGAGGTTTTATATAAAGAAAACTATTGGAACTAAATTAGGGGGAATATTAAAGGAAATCGAATTGTTGAGATTTTTAGACATTGTTTTAACAACCTTTTTGCAAACCAAGAAAGTATATATAAATCAGTAATATATCGATGTTTGTTGATACTCACTTGAAAAAGGCAGTGCCGAAAATTTGCGAGTATCAAAAAACATCGATATATTATTGATTTATAGTCTTCAAGCTCTCTTTTTAATAAATTCAATGGAAAAAATAATCAGTGGTGAAATTGGAAGAAATAAAAGTTCTTATAATAAAAAAGTATATATCGAAAAAATAGTTGATAAAAAAAATAAAATATCAAAAGTGATGCCGAAGCTGAGTAAAGCTGAAAAGAAGATTTTATCAGTGAATTATAAAGATAAACGAATTCAAATAATTATTTGATTAAATTTTGTTGTGGTGTATTTAAACAAGAAATAGTAGTTTTAGTAGCATCCCGTAAAAATAGCTCAATGAAGCCCATGCCGACAAAAGAGCCCAAGTCAAAAAAGTCAAGCAATTTCTTTAATTAAAAATGTTTAAAGTCAAATTTTCTGAATTTATTCCATGTGAGAATAGCCAACTGTAACAGAATATCTCGATATCTTCGTGGAATTGCTAAATATCTAAAGAAAAACAAATGAATAAAATGACAATATATAAGTGCAGAAACATAATGGGAAGGATACAACGGATGCACATTTAAAAATACTTTTACTTGAGATTTTAAATTTAGTATTTTTTTCAAAAAGTTTTCCCTACTGAAAATAAAATTATTTGACAAGAATCAATTGAAAATTACAAAAAAATATCAACATTAAAAAGAAAATTTTTTAGATGCAAAATAAATTTTTAGATTATCAATTTGACACGAATTATACACATTAAAAATATTGTTAAATGTCTGTAGTTTCAGAGTTCTTTAAATCTTTGAATTGGAATACATTTCCATGTTGTAGTACGATATATGGATATAAATATGGATATAAAATCATAGAACCTTGATACTACTTCGAATAATTGCATAATTTAGAAATGGAATATTATTAGTTGAAGTGGCTTATTGATACAATTCATTTATGCACATGCATATCTATGCTATCACAATTCAACATGCTCGCATTATTCATCAAACATCTGAATCATATCGACCTGATTGGATAATTAATTTATTATTAAATATTGTTAAATATTATTAAATATCTTACAACATACAATTATTTAGTTTGTTTTGTTATTATAAACCATATGATTTTTGTTAGGATTTCTTACATGTGATTATTAGCAGAAGGTAATTGTCCTAGACTCCTAAATTAATTTGCGTTTTAATAAAATTATTTATTAATAAAATAAAGAAACTTTTAATTTTGTCTTCATTATATAATTCCATTTCTAATCAAATTGAAATCCATGTAAAAATAAACGTTTATAATCTTGTTTTAATTATGGAATAATAATAACAATAATTATAATAAAAATTATTATTATTAATAATATTATAATTAACTACGAGCTGTTGTACCCGGCTTCGCCCGAGTTTACATTTATTATAATAATTCATTTAAATTAATTTTTTGTTTAATGATGTTATTACGTTCCAGTATTGATTTTATAACAGCTTCAATTCCATGTTTAATTCACAATAAGAAAAGCTTTCAAAATAAATTTCAATTTGTAAAATCGAAAACACACTCCAATTTAAATCGAAAAATAACTGGCAATAGTTTTCCAATTGCAAACTGGTTCAATAATCAAATAAAATTCAAATTCCTCATGTTTGAATTCTGCTTTGAAAACTTTTGACTAAATTATATTACTTTCAACTTCAAGTAGCAAGCATATAATAATAAATTATTATTTATATGGTTAATTGCTGACCAGGCAGACAAACAAACCGACTTAGGGTACCCTAGGGGTGGTCACCTGGGGTTGAAACATATCCTATGACCTGTCCCGAGTCAAATGAGGGTCACATGCAAAATTTCAGCATCCTAGGTCCAACGGTGGGGAATTTAATGGGTAACAAAAAAACAAACTTTCATCTTTTTATATTAGATTATTTTTATTGTTAATAATATTTATTATTAACTATTATTATTATTATTATTATTATTATTATTATTATTATTATTATTATTATTATTATTATTATTATTATTATTATTATTATTATTATTATTATTATTATTATCAGAAGATCTTAGTCAGTGCAACCCCAGCGACAACTGTAACTAAATAACATCATGTCGACCATGACTAAAGAACTGATCAGTCAGATTCCACCAACGATCGGGATTTTGATTATAATAAGCGTTATTGGATCAATAGGAAACCTTTTGGTGCTTATTATTTATTCCCAGAAGCGCGATAAATCTACGGCAAATCAGTTCATTAAAACATTGGCTATATCTGATTGCATTGTGTGCTTGGTTATTATCCCATTCACTATTTTTATCGAATATAATGATTGGAAAGTGTCAATCGATATGATATGTAAATCGTATTACTTTCTAAACAACAGTAGTATCCCATTCGGAGCACTTTTAATAACTTTAATAGCCATTGATAGATTCTTCTGTGTTTGTTATCCGTTTCTCTCTCTAATGACAGTGAAACGGTCAAAGGTTTGTGTATTTATTGTTTTTATCTTGTCAGTTGTATTGGGAGTTCTCTCAGTTTTTCAAGTGAAAACCTTTAAAGTGTCTAAAAACAGCACAAACTTAAATTCAACTCTAATCCAATCTGAATGTATTGATGTTTCAAGATACGCCAACCCAACGAAGTATGAGGTCTTGTTTTTTACTATCGTTCAAAGGAGTCAACTTATCAGTTATGCTATTTGTATTTGTGTCGTAATCTGTCTTTATATTCTCATTTATCGGTTCGTTTTAGCTGCTGCTAGAAAGAAAGCTCGCTTGAAAGGTTTAAACAGTTCTTCGACAACGTCCTTTCTCTGGAATAAGTTCGTTAAGACTCGAACGATTACACGAATAAATTCTGATTCGAACAACGACGACACTTCTGTGCCTTGCCAAACGACGGAAGAACTAATGACAAAACCCGGGCCATCGAACAATGACAAAGCTATTAAACGAAAGTTCAAAGAGACGATTTTGATTCAAAATTTCAAAACCGCTTTAATGCTGTTTGTAGTTGCCGTAACGTACATTGTCACCTTCTTGCCGGCATGTTTAATGGTTAACAGTTCTCTTGCTTTAAACTTGCCAGTGTTTTACATGTATTACATCAACAATGCAGCCAATCCGATCATTTACTGTTTCATGAATAAGAATTTCCGAGACGACGTGGTCAACTTTTTACATCAACATTTGATCAAGAAATAGAAACAAATTGTTATGTGAAACTGTGTTGATAAAGTTTCTTTCGGTGTTGTAGAATCGTCTCGAGCTAACCTGTGATTCTGTAACAGTATATGTATTGTTCATTGTAACATTTATCATACAATTTTGAATACAAAATCTCAGCATGAAACTTAATTTACGTAAACTATACGTTGTGACTTTACTATAAAGCTACAAAAGGTTTTCTAGTAAGTTTGGGATATTACCATAACCAGCTTACCAAAGAAAATTATATCTTCACTTTCAACTCGATCGTCTTTATTGAATAAAGACTTCTAGCTTCTGGAGCATCATAGAATGTACATCTTTTTCAAACTTTTGTATCATTTTCGTCAATTTGAAAGGAAATATTTGCATAAAGTTTTTTTTATTTATATTTATGCTCAAATTCTAACAGTATTAGAAATCCTTAATGATGTTTGCAATACAAGTAAATTTTACAAATGACCTAGGAATAATATAAAATATAACTAAAACGACCTTTAGTGCGGTACTTGCATATCAGTGTTGAGAAAGAGATAACTCAATCACTCTGTTCCGAAAATTCATGAGTATAAAAAAACATTGACATCTTTACTGATTTATAGTAAAACAAAATTTCTAATAAATACAATGTCAATCGAAACAAAATCAAAGGTGAAAATTAAAAAAAGTTCTTATATTATTATTATTATTATTATTATTATTGTAAGGAGTTAGTAAACTCCTATATAAAATTATTATGGTTAAATGATAATAGTGAGATCAGTTAGTAGAAATAATTATCTCGGTTAAATTTTTATATTTAAATTCTATATTAAATTATATCACATTATATTAAATTATATTAAATTAAATCAATTAAATGTATGACCAGTAATTAAATTAATATTAAGAATTATCACGCCACGGTGTTTAAATACGCTAGAAAAAAAACACAATTTGAAGTTGTTATAAAAAATAAATGCTTGAAGAAGATTTGAATTTAATTGCGTCTAACAATTATTATTATTATTATTATTATTATTATTATTATTATTATTATTATTATTATTATTATTATTATTATTATTATTATTGTTATTATTATTATTATTATTATTATTATTATTATTAATTATTATTATTATTATTATTATTATTATTATTATTATTATTATTATTATTATTATTATTATTATTATTATTATTATTATTGTAATACGAATTGTAATTAATAAAATTGTCTATACTACTGACAAAAGACACCATTATTTATTCACGATTGAAATAATTTGAAAAAGCAAATAAAATCGATGAAAATTAAGTGAAAAATCATTTGATCAATTAAAATCCTCCACAAATTTCAAGGAACGGGAAAAGCTGCAATTAGACATTTGTTAGAAATTCAAGATTAATGATGACAAGTGGAATGAAATCAGAGCTTTCAACTGTCTTTGGGGAACAAGAAAAATGAAATTCTGTCAATTCAGGGATTAGGTTTCCAAAAGGTTTGATTAACTCCGATATATTTAGGATAAATCCTTTGTTGGAGAATGATAAATTTCAACGAGTTTTAACCCAGGTTTAAGTGCATTTTGATATATTATAATGAAAATTTGTTTATTTCTTGTTTAATTATATTAATAATAATAATAACAATAATAACAATAATAATAATAATGATATATAATAATAATTATAATTAATAATAATAATAATAATAATAATAATAATAATAATAATAATA
>CAUHTR010004353.1:0-15541 GCA_959609185.1 Schmidtea polychroa | reverse complement strand
GACAGTAGGGTATTGTGTGGACCCGGGAACAAAGACATATGACGTCATCGATGACGTCACAAAGACATATTACGTCATACCCCCCCCCGGGGGGAGGGGAGGGTATTTTTTTTTTTTTTTTTAATTTTTTTTTTTTTTAAAAATTTTTTTTTTTAAATTTTTTTTTTTTTTTAAAAATTTATATTACGTTGCGGTATTTTAAAATTTATATTACGTTGCGGTATTTTAAAATTTATATTACGTTGCGGTATTTTAAAATTTATATTACGTTGCGGTATTTTAAAATTTATATTACGTTGCGGTATTTTAAAATATATTACGTTGCGGTATTTTAAAAATATATTACGTTGCGGTATTTTAAAATTTTAATTATTAAATATATTACTTTGCGGTATTTTAAAAACTTATTTTGATGGTTAAATAAAATTATTACACACAATACTAAGACAAAATATTCTCTTCCCCTATGGTCACACACACACACAATGTATAAAAATATTATTAATGTCCACACAACAAGTTAGTGTTCTCATCGATATACTCCGAGTTTATCCGACAAAATATTCTGTTCCCCTATGGGTACTGCTAACAAGGGTACTGGTCGCGCTCAACAACTCGCAAGGGTATTATTAAACAATGTAATAAAACATATATTATTATTATTATTATTATTATTATTATTATTATTATTATTATTAATATTATTATATAATTTCTATCACAAAACATAGTTAACAAAAAACATAGTCGAATATTATAAAATTTATAGTATTGTGTTAGCACACACTCGTTATAATAATTAGCAATACAGTTTTTATGGTGTATCAAATCAAAACCTTTCTTTTACATTTATAGTCTATCAACCAATCAAAATCATATGGTATTAGTATAAATAAAACATTATATTTTAAATTAATTTAGAAATGTCGCAACCAAATTTTATGGAAAATGTTCTAAACGGAATTGTCACCGCGAATATAGTCGACAGCCTCAATTTCCTGATCAATCGAACCGAACAAATCATTGAAGGTGAACATATCGATTATCAGCAGATGATGGAGATGGAATCCCTGGAAACCAAGAAGTATTACTTCAATAGAATATTTCAATGTCTTTTCGAAGAAGACATGAAATGGACAAGGATAATTGTAGGATTCACCTACATGAAGATAATCATTGCAAAAGGTCAACATGACTCAGAACATTATTATCAGTGGTCTTTAGAAGTAAGATTTCTTTTATAATCTATATTTTAATAATATTCATTTCTAGATAATCAAGTCCAAGTTTACCCCATGGATAGAAGCCAATGGCGGATGGGGTGTATTAAATAAACTGGCCTGCAATTTTAAAGAAACTGATGAAATCAAAAGAAAAATGAAAAACTTTATAAAACTTACAACTGGAGTTGTTATAATGTATATTTTCTGTAGATATATGAATAAAAATTAATGTTATTGTTTTTAATAGTATATTTAAATGAAAATAATTCAATTTTAAAATTTATTAACACATTCGCAATCGTCATCTCCACATTTCATTATATTTTCAACGACATGATCAATACAATCATTCGTAATATTATCTTTAGGTTCATAGATTTCGTCATCAATTTCTTGAGTATCGGTTTCTTCAAATCTTGAATCTTGACTCTCAACTACCCAGCCGATATTTAATGTATTTGTAACAGATAATATATCCTCAATTTTTACACCAGATATTTCTGCTAATTTTTCCAACAAAAAGTTGATTAATAATTCTAAATAATAAATAATTCAGTATTTAATTAATCATGTTAACCTTTTTCTGCAGTCATTTTCATCACTTTAAAACTATATTATAAGTTTGTTTATAGATTTTCTTTGTTAAATTTGCATGTCATTTGCATTAATGTTGCAATTAATAAAGAGAAAAAACAAATATGACTAATACATTTATTAAATATAACATTAAAATAGTTGTGAAAGTCTAGCAGACATAATTTTCCAAATTGGAGAATACACATCATTGTTATCAACTTTATATCCTTGGATTGCAATTGTTATATACCAATTTTCGTTTTCTTTGAAACCGATTTCATCAAAGGAATCATAAAATCTTGCATATCTGTTGTTGAACCAGGCATATTGATTACAAGATAGATTCGTATTCAACCTTTTGAAAACCTCATCAATAGATTTAATATCTATCATTGAAAGCGTGCCGGATAAGAATTGAAATTTAGTTGGAATTAGCTTGATCGGTGACGCCAATTTCATATTGATTTCTTCTTTTAAAAAATACATTTTATAGTTGTGGAACATTTGAACAGGTTGTACAAGTTCTGGAACAACTTTTGGCTTTTCAGTGCTTGAAATTTTCTTTGTCATCGTGAATTATGATTAAAATGAAATGGTACAGGGTTTTTATACCTATGACTATTGTTTATCAACCAATCAGATTGCTGCATATCTTTGTTTTAAATTGCAATGATATTGCATTGATATTGCATTGATATTGCATTGACACACGTTTTATATTATTAAAATTATTATTTCTATTATTATTATTTCTATTATTTCGATTTACAAAAACAAACAATTCAACATAAAAATTTATTTTGATACAATCTGACTCGAGTGGTGATTTCTCAGAGTCTTCACCAAACACCATTCAACATATTGTTGATAACGGAAATTGCAACAGCTACATCCGAAAATGCAAGGAGCCTCTGGTTTCATTTCTTTCATCCCCCTTCCTATCTTGATATCCCATAGAAAGGTGTTTATTATATCAAATATCCAGATTCGTGTTTGGTTGTATACCAAATCCGGAATGATAGCTGTATCTCTATCTTGTAGAATTTCATTTAATTCTGGATAATAGAAGCATAATCTTTGCAGGATAATTGATTGATATTCATCTGTAAAATATATATATATTAATGTAATAATAAAAATTTGAAATTACCATAATTTGCATGCTCTTTCATTGAGGTGATTGCGGAACTTTGTATGTTGTACATTTTTGTTGAATAAATGACAACTAAACCGAAAACATTTTGTTATAAATAATCATCAGCCAATTAGATTTCGACCAATCAGAATCATGCATTTCAATTGCATTGAATTTGTAATGATAAATAATTAATTAAGTGATAATAAAAAATCTAAAAATTCATTTCCTTCAATTATTGATTTAATTTCAGATATGATATTATCAACTATACATTTGTAATCAATATTTTTTATTCCAAGAATTACTATCTTACCGCTAGCGAATATATTTACACACATAGGGTTATATTTTATATATCTCAAAGCTGGAAATAATTCTGGTTCGTAAAAGCATGGTATTAATTTAGCCAATTTATTTAAATTACAAGAAAAACCTATATCGGAAGTTATGGTTATCGATTGTATTTCTAAATCATAAACATTATATTCACTAGCTTTGATTATTTCCTTACACCCCATAATTCTACATTTACCAGTTTTGAAATATATTATTGGATATTTTTTACTTCTATTGATGAGTTGTTGTGGTTTCCCCATTGGAAATACCATTTTTGATACATCAGCTTTTGCCCTGTAATTTATATTTGAAAGCATTTTAATGAAATAATTATAAAAACTCTGTTATATATAGTTATTTTAAAAAGGAGTTCATTTAAATTATCAATATAAACAATAATTATATATAGTTTAAATTTAAAAAATGGAATTACGAAATGATGCAGTATACCAAATCGTTGGTCCAAGTGGTAGCGGAAAAACATTATTTGTTTGTAAATTACTAAAATCAAATTTGTTCAAAACAAAATTCAACAATATTTATTGGCATAGGGGCGCCGATGAAGAACATGGATTGACACAATCAAGTTTCTGTCAATTGAAAAACATGAAAATAGTAAAGGGTTTTGATAAAAACTGGTCAAGTCGTTTGAAGAAAGATGATGTAATCATTATCGATGATTTGTATCAAGAAGCCAATAAAGAAAAGGATTTTAATAATTTATTCACAAAAATCAGCAGACATGTTGGTGTAACAGTTATTTTCATAACACAAAATTTATTTCATCAAGGTGGGGCACATCGAACACGTAATTTAAATGTACAATATCTAGTTATTTTCAAGAATCCTAGAGATGCAACTGTCATTGATTTTCTTGGACGACAAGCATACCCTAATAACCGTAATTTTCTTATCAATGCATTTCAAGATGCTACGAAAATACCTCATGGGTATATATTTCTCGATTTCACACAACAATGTCCTGATGATATACGGGTAAAAACAGATATTTTCAAACCAAAAGGTGCCATGGTTTATAAACAAAGTTCAAAACAAAATTGAAAACATATAAATCATGTTTTCAAAAACAAGGATATCGAGTAAAAAACAACCAAAAGTTCCACCAACAACTAGTTATACTCCATCTAAAGAACTTATTACAGAAAATTTTCCTGCAATGAATCTTATTTCGAAAAATCCTAAACCTAAACCTAAAAGTAAAACCACTAAGAAAGTAAAAGTTGTTAAAAATCATCGGAGTTTCCCGTTTTTCAATACATTGTTAAAAGCACCCAGTATGAAAAGAAACAGTATTTTACAATCTTTTCCAAATTATGTTGTCGATGATTTACTCGATATTATACTTAAAGTAGTCAAAGGCAAGATTAAAATCAGTAAATCTAAAAAGCAATTATTGAGTAAACATAGGAAACCTTTGCTATCATTAGTAAATAATAAAAATCGTCAACAAATGAGAAAAATTATATATAAACAACAAGGGGGATTTATCGGTGCATTGATACCTTTAGCAATATCATTATTAGGTGGAATAATAGGAAGTCGATCATAAACAATGGGTGCTAATCCTTCATTACCAGACATTAAATTTAATATTAAATCTTCTTGTTGTAATGGAGAAGATTTGGACGAACCCCGAAGACGAAGCCGGTTTCGGTGGAGTGGCAAAATTAAACAAAAGAGTTCCGAATTCGAAAAAGGAAACCCAGAAGTGGTTATCAGACCAGCTTGCGTACAGTTTGAACAAACCAATGCAGAAACGATTCCCAACAAGAGTATATAAAACATATGGAATAAATGATTTATGGCAAATGGATTTGATGGAGATGATACCTTATTCGAAAATTAACAATGGGAATAAATATATTTTAACATGTATTGATGTATTCAGTCGGTTTGCCCGAGCAATACCCGTCAAGGCAAAATCTTCAGATGAAATGTCCAAGGCAATTAATATTTATTTAAAGATGGACATCCTAATAACTTGCAAACGGATTTAGGTATTATTATAATTATTATTATTATTATTATTATTATTATATTATTATTATTATTATATTATTATTATTATATTATTATTTTAGGTAAAGAATTCTACAACAGTAAAGTCAAGCAAATCCTCAATAAATTGAAAATAAACCATTACTCGGTACATTCTCAATACAAAGCTGCTCATGTTGAAAGATTTAACAGAACATTGAGAGATAGATTAAAGAAATTATTCGTGCATCAAGGTAATAAAAAATGGGTAAATGCTTTACCGAAAATAATAACAAGTTATAATCATTCATCACATCGAGGACTTAATGGATTAAGACCGGTTGATATTACATCAAAAACATACTTCTAAGAAATCTGTAAAAATTGCAAAACCTAAATATAAAGTCGGTGACCATGTTAGAATTAGTAAAATTAGTGCATCACCATTTATTAAAAATTTCGATACAAATTGGAGTGATGAAGTCTTTGTAATTTCAAAAATAAATACTAGTCAGAATCCTGTAATGTATGTCATCAGTGATTATGATAACAATATTGTACAAGGAAAATTTTATGAGCAAGAATTACAAGTTATTCCTCCTCCAAAAGTATTTAGAATTCAAAAGATATTGAAAACTAAAAAGGTCGGCAAGGATAAACAATACTATGTCAAATGGCATGGTTATCAAAACCCATCATGGATATCAGAAAAGGATCTAGTAAAGTGAATTTTTATACTATTTTACCAAGCAATAGTTGCCCATTATTCATCCAGACAATCAAGCCAGTAAATTCATGGTCAATCTCCAGAATCCGATTTCTTTAAATGGGACTGGGAAGTTGCACTGCAAGATTTTACATTCGTGTACAATACATTCCCATTTTATAGTCAATGTAAGATTGATTTCAAAAGGAATGCTATGAAAACATGTAGCGGTATCTTTATTATCAGTAATTATGATAAAACATATCATATTCCAAATCAGATATTAGATCAGCACTGCTCTATGTTTTACAAGGATGGATTAATATCAGTTGTGATTTTAAACCATTTACAATAACATTCGAATATATTGAAGATGCCAAACGATTGGGTTGCAATAAGTTGAAAAATGAAGTTATGGAAACCGAATATTTATTACGCTTTAATCTATTTGAAGCAAACAGTGTAATGAGAGAAGAAATCAAAATATCTGTGTCGTATAATAATGAAGTTGAAGAATCATTCACCTTTGCTGACGAATTATATATTGATAAACTTGATGTGTTACTTAAATATTTAAAGTACAATTGTTCACACATATTTAAAAGTTTGGACATTGTGAAAGATCTGTTATTTACATTCAGTTTGAATGATGACATTTGCGAAGTTACATTTGATAAAAATTTGACAAATACACTTGGATTAGAGAAGCAGCAATATCGGGAAAAATCGGCTGGTATACGTAAACCAAGAATACTTGAACATCATCAACAAATGTTCATATATACTAATATTATTGAGCCTATTATTGTTGGTGATTCCAGTGTTCCTCTTTTGAAATCGGTATGGATTGGAAAATATGAACATGATGAAGTTGTCAATATAAATATCGATAATCCCATGTATTTACCAATTTCAAGCTCATGTATAAACAATATAGAAATAAATATTCGTGACGATAGTGGAAAACTTATAAACTTTCCAAAAGACTCAAAAACTCATTTGACACTACATTTTCGTAAAGTAGATGGCTAATTCCGATATTATTAGTATGTATAGTGATAGCCAATCTGGCGGTGAATTACCATATTTTATTGGTAAACAGTACGGATCAGGTTGGTTAAAAACAATAGGGAGATTTGCACTTCCTATTCTTAAACGTATTGGTAGTTTTGGTATGAAAACTGCCAAAGATGTTATTATGAATGAACAGAAAATATTACCATCCCTAAAAACAAATGCTTTAGCTGAGTTAGGGAAGGTTCTACCTGGAGTTGCTGGTATGTTTCAAAAAGATACGCCTCCAGCCCCAGCTCCAAAACGTAAAGGACATGGAATATCGTATAAACAAACGAATGAAAGGACATGGAACTATATTTGCAAAATGATTTGTGGTAAATCCGAATTATGTATATTTGATAGACCATCGCCTCAAGCTGTAATAGAATTTGGGGCATTTGAGGAAGTTTTTCCTATGAATTCAATTACTGATAGTAGAAATGATATCGAGTTTTATATTAATGGTTCGCAAACTGAATATTTAGATTTGAACGATACTTTATTGACTGTCCAGATCAAGGTTGTAGATAAAGATAGAAAAGTTTTGGATGCCAATGCAGATGTAATACCGAACAATTTCATGTTTCATACTCTATTTAAAGATGCAGTGTTGGGATTTAATAATATCAAGATTGAGGGCGGAAATAATACATTCATTCACAAGGCTTTGATAGAAACTATTTTAAATTACAATTCTGATACTAAAAATACCTGTCTTACACCTATGGGTTATGCTGCAACAGATGATGAAAGAAAAAAGTGGGTTAAAGGCTCAAAATCATTCACTATGTGCTCATCATTACAACTCGATTTTATGGATCAACCGAAATATTTGCTACCAGGAGTTAATGTACACATTAGATTGAAAAGGTCCGATTCTGCATTATCTCTTACTAGTGCAACTGGTGCACCAATATGTCAATTAGTTGATGCAAAATTATTGGTGAGAAGAGTTCGAGTAGACCCGTCAGTATTAGCTGGTCATCAATTGGGTCTTAATTCAAAACATGCAATTTATCCATTAAAAACAAAGGAAATTGTACAATTTGCTATTGCTAAAGGTGCTTCATCATTCTATAAAGAACAAATATTTGGTGACAGAAGAATGCCTAATTTTATTCTGGTAACATTTCAAAGTGAAACGCAATATAATGGATCTTATACTGCTTCCAGCTCAATTTTCAAAAATTTTGGTGTTACTTCATTGACTTTGTCGAAAAATACTGATTATAGAGAAACATATACTCAAGATTTCGAAAGCGATAATTACTGTGCGACATATATGCAGAGTATTGTTAGAAATCTGGGTTACTTAGATAAAAACTTGAATGTGGAATTACTCTAGAAGAATTTAAAAGCAAATATCCATTTTTTACATTTGTTTTAGCCCCTGATTTTGATTTAAATCAGAGTCAACTACCACAAAACGGGAATTTACGACTGGATATTAAGTTTGCAAAAGCTATCACTGAACCGGTACATGTTATAATATATGGAGTATTTGAAAATGAAGTTCAAATTACTGCAAATAGAACCGTGCTAGTATAAATGTATACAGAAACACAAAAAGTTGTCATGGAGTAAGTTTTTTGATACTGTTTAATTTTATTAAAGTAGTTCTGTTCAGGTTAATCGAATTGGAAAACAAATATTAGGAAATGGAATTTGTAGGTGTTTTTCCTCTCGATAAAATTCCTTATTTGAGCAATAATCAAGCCATAATCGTCAATACTCATTCGTCTCATCTTGGTGGAGAACATTGGATAGCTATATATGTGAAACCTAGTAATATATTCGTATTCGATCCAATGGGTTTTCTATTATCCTGCTTTGTTGATATCAAAACTTCAAACAATTGGGAAACCTATTGTATATAATAAAACTATGTTTCAAAATCCATTGACTCAAACATGTGGTCAACACTGTTTGGCATGTTGTTGTATAAAAAATTTGATGGTTAATAAATGTATACTGTATGATTTGTTGACTATTTTAATTATTTGTTAAATATTATTTGTTAAATATTATTATTATTTGTTAAATATTATTATTTTATGTTAATATTATTATTATTTGTTAAATATTATTATGTTTAATATATTATTTGTTAAATTTTATGTTTAAAAATATTATGTAATACTATTACATGTTCAGTGCATGCACAGTGCAAAGTAACAAAGCACTGAGTAATAAAGACATGTAAAGGTCATTATTTCATCATGGTTTGTATAAACAAACATGTAGTGTCTTTTCCTATCCTATCTCTATTTTCATTGGTCGGTTAATAAAACCTGTAATATCTCTCTTATATAGTCTACACTTTCATTTTTTCATCACTTTTAAAAATCATTTAACAATATTTAACAACATGAACAACAACAACAATATTCAAAGAATTGACGGAAAGATCGTTGGAGGAATTAATGGTAAATTTATTATTTTATTATTTTATTATTTTTAATATGATTATTAGGTACTAATCAACAAATTAAAATGAATATCGACGGACAAGCTGTAGACATGAATAGAATAAATGGTAATAGTTTACTCTTATTATCATTATTATTTTTATTATGTTTTTAGATGGAAATGTAATAAATACTTCTGATGGTGCTGATGCTGGAAAATTTCTTTCGAAAGGACGAAAATGTAAGTATTTATTTAGTTATTGTAATAAGTTTTTAAGTTTTTTAAACAATATTAATAATAATAATAATAATAATAATAATAATAATAATAATAATAATAATAATAATAATAATAATAATAATATTAATAATAATAATAATAATAATTAAAAGAAGAAACTTATGAAAAGAAGATTTATTCATGAAAAGAAGATATTTTAAAATAAGATTTATTTATGATGATTTTGAAAGGAAGATTTATGAAAAGAAGATTTATTCATGAAAAGAAGATTTATTCATGAAAAGAAGATTTATGAAAAGATTTATTCAATGAAAAGAAGATTTATTTATTTATGATTTATGAAAAGAAGATTTATTAAATATGATTTATGAAAAGAAGATTTATTAAATATGATGATTTTGAACATTATAATTAATAACTTTTATATATTATTTATGAAAATAAATCTATTTTAGAAAATGAATTATTTATTTATTTATGAAATGGAATTAAATTATATATTTTATATTATTTTTTATAAGATACTATTTAAAAGTCAATTTTGAATAATATCTTACGAAAAAATATCTTAAACTTTAAAATGATTATTAGAAGATTTATTTATTTATGATGATTTTTATAAAGAAGATTTATGAAATATGATGATTTTGAACATTATAATTAATAACTTTTATATATTATTTATGAAAATCTATTTTAGAAAATGAATTATTTATTTATGAAAATGAATTATATATATTTATAATATTTTTATAAGATACTATTTTAAAAGTCAATTTTGAATAATATCTTACGAAAAATATCTTAAACTTTAAAAATTGATTATTATCTTATTATTTTTTAAACATTTTATGATAAAAATATTTTCATAGTTTGAAATACCAAAACTTTTGTAATAGTCAATATCATAATGACTGCGATGATATAATGGAAAGATATTATAGTCATAAATATAACGGTGTCACCTACATCCTATGCCCTAAATGTGAGGTTATTGAAGTTATAACGTATAAGGAATTTTATAATAAGCATAGACTCCATCTCCAACAATTTAAACCTTCTAAGAAGTCTNAATAATAATGATATAAACGAAATAACTAAACTAAAAGATCAAGTAAATAAATTAAATGATCAAATAAATAATCTAATTAATATGAATAAAAGAAAAAATAATGAAAAAATCAATTCAATACCAAGTAAAAAATCTAAAGTTATTGAAATAATCAACATAAGTGATGATGATGAAATAATCAACATAAGTGATGATGAAATTGATAATAATAGTAGTAGTAATATTTATTATAATAATGGTAATAATAATAATATTAATCAAATAGGTTATGGTGTCGTAGATGTCACCAGTGATTTAAATAATAATCATATTATATTAAAAATGGACGTTTCGTCTTTAGATTTAAAAACGGTCTCTGTACCAGACATTTTAATAAATAAATTAAATTTATATGTAAATAAATTAAAATCATGTAAAATTCAATTTTGTCTAAAGGTGGAATTTATAAAAGATGATGAGTTACAATCTTTTGTAATCTCGAATTCCGCCCGAGTTTGGAGCGATACATTCATTGATGAAGGTATTGCTCGTTTAAATGAAAAAATAATTAAAATTAATGAGAAAGGTAGTAATTGGACTATCAATAAAATAGAATACATAAGCTTTGTTCTGACTAAATTTGCTGAAATAAGTCGGTTAAGTGGTAGAAGTTTTATTGAAACCCCAAAATCTTTAAGAAACTTAAGCTGTCTCGTTAATGTAGTTAATAATGACCACTTCTGCTTTTTGTATAGTTTCTTGTCAATTATTAAATATGATAGTATAAATAGGCAATATAGAAATCGCCCTAATTCCTACAATCTTTCTGAAATTAAATTTGATCCTAATGATATGCCGATGAAATTATCAAATATAAGTAAATTTGAACAACAAAATCCGGGTTATAGTATAAATGTTCTTACTTATAACGAAAAGGCTTTGATTGACATTTCCGATGAAGATGCAGTTATGAAACATCCCTTTATTGATATAATATATAGGAGTAAGATAGTAGGAGCCATACCTATCAATTTATTATTAATTGAAAAGAATGATAATTATCATTATCTTGGAATCACAGACCTAAATAGATTTCTTAATTGTAGGAATAGTTCAATCACTCCTGTTAGGATTTGTAGTCAGTGGTGCCCTAGATGTTTAAACGGTTTTAGGAATGATGACGCTTTTAATAGACATAAGGGTCTTTGCGATAAAAATCAGCTTGGTACTACCTTGTACACATTGCCTAAAAATAAATATTTAGAATTTACTGATTGGAGTAAAACAGTTACTCCTCCCTTTGTTATTTACGCTGACTTTGAGGCTATCTTACCTAAAGACACTCGCTACTTTCAACGTCATCTGCCTATTTCTGCCGGTATGCTTTTTATTAATAATTTCACGGGCGTAAAAATTTATAAGTCGTTCACCGGTTTAGATTGTGTCGATCAATTTCTTACTGAAATTGAAATGATAGGGAAATATATTGTAACTCCTTATTATTATAAAAATTATCAAAAGAAAATGATAATTACAGATGAGCAACAATTAATGTTTGAAAACAGCACATCATGTTATTTGTGCAATAAGCCTTTAGTTAGTCCAGTTAGGGACCATGATCATTTTACCGGTCTATATCTTGGTGCCGCTTGTACAACTTGTAATCTGTCGAGGCAAATTAGACATACCCTTCCTGTAGTATTTCATAATTTAAAGGGTTATGATCTGCATCATATCTTGAAATTTGGCCTTTCAAAATATCATTCATGGAATATTAGTTGTATTCCTTTAACCAGCGAGAAATTCCTTAGTCTTTTTGCTAGGATTGACTCATTAACTGTTAAATTTATAGACTCTTATCAATTTGTCAGCGAGTCTTTAAATAATGCTGTCAAAACTTTATCATCTTTACCCTTGACCGAATCAGAATTTCAGGGTACAATAATAACTGCAAAGGGAATTTTTCCTTATGATGCCGCAACTTCATTAGAGGTTTTGCATAACACTCATCAGCTACCTCCTATTTGGAAAGATGTGACTCCCGCTGAATATGAGACAGCTCAGCGAATTTGGGTTGAAACTTCATGTACTTCACTTTTCGATTACATGATGGTTTATTTAAAACTTGATGTATTCCTTTTAGCCGATTTTTTCCAGCAATTTAGAGCTAAGTCAATTGCTCATAACCGACTAGAGCCATTAAATTTCTTAGGGATTCCAGGTATGTCTTGGAATTCAGCCTTATTAACTTTAAACTCTCCAATTGAGCTCCTCACCGATATGGAGATGTATAACTTTTTCGAGGGCGGTATCCGTGGCGGACTAACTTTTGTAAATAAACATTATGTAAAAACAGACCCGGATACCGCTTTACTTTACATAGATATAAATAATTTATACGGTTGGGCTTTAAGTCAACCATTACCTTGCAGTGACTTTGAATGGGTTACTGATGATAATTTATTAAATAATATAATTGTTGAATGCACAACGGTAGATTTAGATCTGCTTGATTATGGTTATACCATAGAAGTGGATTTAGAAATACCGACGTCAATTCACGACAGACTGGACGATCTTCCCGTTGCCGCTGAAAAGATGTGTGTACCGGGTTCGAAAATAGAGAAGCTGTTGCTTACACACAGCCCAAAGAGGAACTACGTTCTTCATTGGAGGCTTCTACAAATATTTATTAAATTAGGTGTTAAAATATCAAAAACACATAGAGCAATTAAATTTAAACAAGATAAAATTTTCAAAAATTATATTAACACAAATACGGCGTTACGAGCAGCGTCGACAAATAAACTCGATAAAAATTTTTATAAATTATTAAACAACAGTCTTTACGGCAAGACTGTTGAAAATCTTAAAAAACGTATTAATTTACGTCTGTGTAATTCTTCACAGAGATTATTAACATTCTGTTCGAAACCGACTTTTCGTAAATCCACGAAAATCGATGATGACTTGATTTCGGTTTTATTGAGGAAGGACATAGTGTGTTTGAATAGACCTAGTTACATTGGTCAAACCGTACTTGATTTATCCAAACTCAGGATGTACCAGCTGCAGTATGAGGAGTTGCAAAAATATCGCGACGAATTCAACTGCGAAATTAATATCGTTGCTGGAGACACAGATTCCTTCTTCTTGGAAATTAAACATTGTAGTCTTGACATTCTTTTACCTGCTATGATTAGAGATCAATTATTAGATACTTCGAATTATGACCCAAATCATCCTTTATATAGTAGGAACCTTGATTCTGTCATTGGTAAATTCAAAGACGAGAATAAAGGGTTATTATATAAAGATTGAGACCTAAATGTTACAGTTTGATGGGTGATGAGGAAAGTATGAAGGCTAAGGGGATAAGTATGAAAGATACTGGACTAACACATCAGTCGTATCTAGATTGTTATTTAAATGATAAAATATACACAGTCCCTCAGTTTAGAATAACGTCAAAAAATCACCAACTTTTTAGTATTAAAAATAATAAAAGAGCCTTGACATGTAGAGATGATAAGCGAAATTGGGTGGATAAAAATCAAAGTTTGGCATATGGCCATTATAGGGGCGGTGACACCGTTATATTTATAGATTCAACGGAAGCTATCTCAGCAGATGATACAGATGATTTCCATGATCCAGCAGATGATAATTATTTTGGACATGATTATTTTCGATGATGTGTTTAAATTATTTAATAAATGTATTAGTCATATTGTCTTGAATATTTTTTAACAGTAACTTTGTGAACAATTTTTATACATTGTGTGTAATAATAATATGTTAAAGTTTTGGTAGTTACCTTTATGACCTTTACCCAGTGTGTTAATAAATTTTAGTGTATATTTAAAGTATAATTTCTTTGTTAATGTCTTGAATATTTTTAGCAGTACATTTGTGTCATTTACCTTTGTGAGCAGTATCCATAATAATAATAATAATAATAATAATAATAATAATATTAATAATAATAATAATAATAATAATAATAATAATAATAATAATAATAATAATATATGTTTTATTACATTGTTTAATAATACCCTTGCGAGTTGTTGAGCGCGACCAGTACCCTTGTTAGCAGTACCCATAGGGGAACAGAATATTTTGTCGGATAAACTCGGAGTATATCGATGAGAACACTAACTTGTTGTGTGGACATTAATAATATTTTTATACATTGTGTGTGTGTGTGACCATAGGGGAACAGAATATTTTGTCGGATAAACTCGGAGTATATCGATGAGAACACTAACTTGTTGTGTGGACATTAATAATATTTTTATACATTGTGTGTGTGTGTGACCATAGGGGAAGAGAATATTTTGTCTTAGTATTGTGTGTAATAATTTTATTTAACCATCAAAATAAGTTTTTAAAATACCGCAAAGTAATATATTTAATAATTAAAATTTTAAAATACCGCAACGTAATATATTTTTAAAATACCGCAACGTAATATATTTTTAAAATACCGCAACGTAATATAAATTTTAAAATACCGCAACGTAATATAAATTTTAAAATACCGCAACGTAATATAAATTTTAAAATACCGCAACGTAATATAAATTTTTAAAAAAAAAAAAAAAAAATTTAAAAAAAAAAAAATTTTTAAAAAAAAAAAAAAATTAAAAAAAAAAAAAAAAAAAATTAAAAAAAAAAAAAAAAATACCCCCCCCTCCCGCCCGGGGGGGGGTAGGGGGGTATGACGTAATATGTCTTTGTGACGTCATCGATGACGTCATATGTCTTTGTTCCCGGGTCCACACAATACCCTACTGTTGACAAAT
>CAUHTR010004352.1:0-37164 GCA_959609185.1 Schmidtea polychroa | reverse complement strand
AAGCAGGAAGACTGCATCTTTCTCAATAGAGTACTCCAAATATGGTCTCCCTCCATTGACCACACAGACGAAATGAGCGTTCCTTGAAACCAAACGACAGTCTGGGGAAATTTACATCAGGTGACTTGGCGTGGCATTTCTTCACCCAGATCACATTTTAGTAGATGGACGAGTCTTAGCAGGTGCACAGAAGATGAGGACATCACTGCCACTGTCACGGATACATGAAATAGCAGGTACCAGATGAAGGACTGCACAAGTTGAGGGACATAGTAGCAGAGATACTTATCACGGATGAAGTGACTGAAGTCACCGAATCTTGGAATGACTTGGAAGAAATTCATGTATACTCTTTTGTGTCGTACATGTTCTAATACGATGGAAATAATGTTTACAAAAAATGATCAATTGACATTTCACTCTGCCATGGAGTGACTTGTAGTATAATGACATGTGATGTGATATCATGGCTATTCTCTACCATCGGTATAAAGACCACAATGCACCACACCGTGCTCTGACACTCATCATGCCTCATGCGTTGTTTACTGCATGTGAGGCAGGAAAGACAGACAGCACGCACACGACCCACGCCAACCGACTTCACATGCCAGTCTCTTCCAGTGAGGCAAGATAGATGGCGAACATCCTACCCCCGTCCACACTACATAAACCTATACATGTGCAACTCATGCACACCCATGTCATGCATGTGTGCACGATAGCAATTTTCCTGTAATCAAACATATTGATGTAATTTTTTATCATGTTCAGTTTTTTTATTTGGGGGGGGGCAGACTTGCGTTTGGGGGGCCGGCCCTCCCCCAGGGCCCCCCTGACGTACGGGCCTGTCTCAGCCAATTCTTTACTATCATAGTCTTTAATGACAACATTACAGAAAATCTGTTTAAGTATTTATTTCGAAATTTTCACAACTTAATCACTCCAATTTGTATCTTTTTAATTTTTTTATTCCCCACCCTTTTTTAACCACAAAATTTAATCGTTTCTCTTATTAAAAGTAAAACTCATCAGATATTTTAAAGTTTTTAATGTAGTTAAATGAGCGTTTTAAATAAACAAATTAAATTTTAAAATGGTTACACGTCATACTTTCAGAAGTATTGTTTAAAAACATATCAATTGCTATTTTTTATAGAGGCAATATTCGTGAAATTAAAAAATTTATTTTTATCAAATGAATTTCCTATTTTGTTTTCATATATATCTGAATTCAGTTTTCTTCAGAAGATTCAGTGTCTGTTGATTTTCAAGTAAAACCAGGAGGAAGTGAGCACTCAGCAGTACACACTAGAGTTGAATATTTAATAAGATTTGTTAAAAAGACTTATTTAGAAATTTTATTTTTAGGATGTGCCAAATGCACATTTACTATATATGTCAAGGTGTAACTAATGAAGTAATATCTATATTGTATTCTATATTGTAAATTATATTAATTTCTCGAAATAGTAGAATGGATGTATAGCTATTACAAAAATACAAACCAAAATACTTAGGTTGTTATATTCAACGAAAGGTGGTAGAAGGTCCACAGTATATTTTTCTTTGAAAAATTTAGTTTGTCGTTGCTGGAAATGTTAGAACTCCACAACGGTCATAGCAATTGTAAGCCTTAATTCATTAATGAACACATTAAATATACATATTTTATTTAGAAATCCGACGATACTAAATTGGCTACAGCTGAATATAAAGTCGACAAAAATTCAAAATCAAGTAATAATAATATTTTATAATAAATTTAATTTATTCTTTTAAATTATTTCAATACAAATTAAACTTTTATTTTTTCATTGTTTTCACATTTTAATCAAATAATAATAATGAGATTAAAATTGAAATTACATTAATTTGGTAATTTTCATTAATTTTTAAAGGTTATGCAAACGAAAAGTGTTAGTAAGTAGTATAAGATTTCAGAATTTTGACTAAGGTGTTTGTTACAAATAATTAAACAGATCCCCAGACCGCCAAAAAGTAGAGAAAATAAGAAATAATTGTTTTTTTGTTGATGAAAGTTATTGGTATGCCATGGTTGTGCCTTATGAGGATAAAGGTGGCCTCCCCCCCTACAGCTTCAGTGAGGCATAGCCCTTCGATACAGTGAAAACAAAGGGATAGTTACGTCTTAATGTGAGGAACCTTTTAATGTGAACAGTAATTTTATTCCGCGTGCAATACGGGAGATGGTAACACAGGCCTCTTAACGTTCCAGAGAACCCATAGAAATTCAGGGGATCGCTCTTAGTTATCAAGTGTCCTCATTCCCCTCCAACTCTAGATAAATAACGTAATTGGAGACGTTTTATACCAGGAAATTTGAAATAATTTCGTCCTACTAATAGGCTAGTTTGGTGGTTCATGTGAAAACCGTCACTATTCCTGAGTTACCGAGAGCAAAAAGATGCCTGTCATCTTAGCTTGACAAAGACATACAATTAAAAACCCCGAAAAGAATATTTGTTCTTTTGTATCCAAGAACAAATGAAATTAACGATAATCTTCAAAAATAATCTTTCTAATCTGATTATTTAAAATATTATTATTGACAATTTTTAATAGTAAAAAATATAATTTTCATGTATTCGATATCATATATTTACTGACAAAGATAAGTAAAAATATTGAGTAAATGAATATTATACTTTGTTTCAATATAATTTTAAAAATTTATTTCTACGTATCATGTGAAAATGAAATAGTAATCGATACTCAGGAAATAATATAATTATATATATAATTATTTAAGAATATTGTCATTAATGAATTTTTAATACTAAAAATAAAAATTCCGTTATCAATAATTATGTGATTAATATCATATATTTCTACTGGACAAATTATAACTAGAATATTTTTTTAGTTGAATTTATTTTATGCTTGCCTTATTTTTTCAACTTATTGTCTCATCTTTTAAGATATAAATAAAACCCTGAAAATTTTATTTGTTCTCTGTATCCAAGAAAAATGAAATTAATTGATAAACTTCAGAAATAATATCTTTCTAACTTTTGAATTATTTAATTATTGTTATTTACAATTTTTTAATAGTAAAACTATAATTTCATTTATTCAATATCATATATTCTACTGACAAATTATAAGTAAAATATGGAGTTAAATTGAATATTTGCTTCAACTTATTGGTATTTACATATTAGATAATACTCTATTTCCAAATTCAATCTGTGTTTAATTTTCTCTGTTTATATAATGAGATTTACTACTCATAATTAGTCGTTTAACTGGTTGGTGAATATAGGCATAATTATCTGCCGCACATGCCGGTTTAAATTAGAGACGGTTTATATCTTACAGATATGACAAAATTCATATTTTTCAAAACAAATAGTGTATTTTCTCTTAAACCTTTCACTTGTCATCGTTATGTGCCGATATTAAGATTACCAGATTGACATAACTATAATCCATTAGTGAGTTCGTATCTCGTTTCTTTTCAATAATATTATTAGAATATAAACAAATTCGATTAAGAATATTACAAATCTTATTTTCTTATATTGGCTTACTGAAACACAACAAATACATTTTTTTTCCACAAAACTAGTTTCTAAAATCTAAATCTTATCAACAGTCTTAGTAAACTAACTAACTCCACCACAATAATACAATTTGTTCTAAGGAAACCCTCTGTTCAATCAATTGATTGATAAACACTTGAAATATCAATTCAATAAATTCATATAACACATGCTTTAACTCGAATAATTTTCGATACCTATAATTTTCGGCTACCTAAAAATGTTGCAACGCCTATATGCGATGGTCTTTCATTAATTTACTTTCGTTCGCATTTTACCTTACGAAAATCTGCTCAATTAGATAATAATCCTTTTAATCTTTCGAATATCAAAATGGTTTTCTGTTTGTACGATGATTGAGGAGAAAACAAATTTTACACCTCATAGGAACTACTTTCAATTTGAAATTATTTGACTTGGGTTATTGTTATCACCTGTTGAATTTCAAAGTAGTTTTTGATGATTCATGACACTTGTTGTATCACTTTGATTTTGGGATTTCTTTACATTATTTCTATGCAAACGTTTGGGTTTCATTTAAGAATAAGATAATCCGGCTAGTTACTAACTTCTTGTGTTCTTAATAAATATAAACAACTTCAATTGATTTGATCGACTCCGTTGCACAGTTTACAATAATATCCACAAGTTTTTGCAATCTTTCTTTGTTTGATCGTTTTCCAAATTAATACCTCGTTTCTTCTAATTCTCGTCTCTACATTTATCCTACCTGAAAATTAAAGCCAATTTTTCTGATATTGGGCCTCCTTCAAATACTAAAATGGTCCATGCCAATCTAAACGTTCTTTTCTTACATTCAACTTCCAACATATTCTTCAACTGTGTTATCGGATCAGGTAAAGAATATCCCCCAGAAAAATTGTTGTAAATATATCCCCCAGAAAAATAATAATACTTTTTTAAAAAACATAATAAAAAAAATAAATTTATTCTTTATCAGAAGAGATTATTCCGAAGTAAGGATTAATAGAAATATGATCTCTCCACATAAATTCGCACAAGTATTTTTTCAGATCGTTTTTGAAATGCCTTTCATTTTTTTGATTTCAATACTTCTGCTTGTCCAAATGGACTCAATGTTTTGAGTATGACACAAATGCGAACGATAATGAATCTACAGAATGGGTTACTGTTAAATGTTCAAATCCTAGTGAAGAAGATATGGAATTGTATGCTTCCATTCATCTGAATGAATGATAGTTCCGGGGAGGCATATTGAGCTAATAATAGGCAATAAGGTATTGGCAGATCTATCATCCCACTAGTTGCATGTACCCTTTCGAGGGTATAGGAACTCGTATCTACAATGCCAAATACCCATACATGTTCTTGCGGAGCTCGACCCTGTGAGCTTTAACCGTATGAACGAATAAAGATTCATCTATTTGACAAACTATTCCGTTTCCTCCATAATAGTATTCGGATTAGCATCTAAATAAGTGCTAATTATTTCGCGTAATTCACGTGTAATCTTTATAATTGAAGGTTTAGATATTCCAGTAATATTAAACAATATTCTTGATTGAAATTCATTTGCCCAATAATAACTATTCTCATTATGCTAGCCACTGACAATTTTAGAAGTTATAGGAAAAAGAACCTTCTCTGATGCTTTTATTGGTTGTATTTTGAGCATGGTTTATTCTGGCATTTCCAGACAAAAACCATCGATCGTCTGATACCTTGTGAGCACCATATTGACACAACAATAGTCACAGGCATTTTACTAGCTATTAGCCTCTTTAGTTGTGCATAATGAATCAATTCAATCGAGATCATTGAAATAATGGCTGTATTTCTTCATCATAAGAAATCATTAAGGAAATCATTAAATATATAGATTATTTTTATTTATTATATAAAAATTTATTAGAAAGAATATCCCCCTGGGGGGATTTCTTTACCTGATCCGTGTTATCTATTACTGCCTCTAATCTCTTTACATTTACTTATGATATAATCGTGCTGCGTGATAATGACCTTCGCAAATCCACTTTGTTCGTTTCCAGTTTGATTACCAACGAACTTTCTGATTAATTAACGATTTCTGTTTTTACACTTAGTTTTGCTGTTTCGAAAATTCTAAACGTTTTACCACAAATCTACCATTAATATATAATTACCACGATTTTTGAGTTAAAAATTTGAAAAATTTAACCATTTATGATTTTCTATAAATTTCCGTTTCTGTGGTTGCATATCTAATTATGTACTTTTCTTTGCTTTGTTCATTTTCCTGTCAATTTTACCTTTTTTTACACAACTCAGAAATTATTCGATTTATAGGAATAATGAAATATTTGAAGATAATTTCGATAGTTTTAAACTATTAGCACAAAATCTAATATCTTTTCAATTGATATTTTTTAAATATAGTAACGGATGTTGATTTATGGCAGAAAAGGCAGCTAGTTCATTAAATATATTTATGTTGATATTAAAATAATTTTGTTCCAGTTTCACAAGTCGATGGCAAATTTGGATCTCAGTTAAATCGAGTTGTCATTGAATACACTGTATTGGAAAATCTAAGAACTTTAGAAAATTTTCAATTGTTGTCTACTTTCACTGGCCTCTTGTAAAAATAAATTTTATATCTTTGTTATTTTTTTGTTTTAATTTGGCTGTGGAGTCGAGTCGGTTTTAACGTTCTGACTTATGACTCTATGGTGTTTAAATTGGTTTTTTATTGGAATTAATGATTACAATATTATTGAATTTGTTTCTGAATCCATTAGTGTTCGTGGGTATCAAATCAATTAACTTCCAACAAAATATAGATTTATTGATAATAAATTGATAACACAAAAAATATGCACTGAATTTCAAAAATGTCAATAAATTGCATTCAATTATTTCCAGTACATGTGCACAAAGGCACAATGGCTATGGAATCCAACAGTGAGACGGTCTTTCAATGAAGTAATTTTCAATCTTCAGTTTATCGTGTCAATACATTCAAAAAATTGGAATTTACTTAAATATATTGATACTTCATGGCCGGTACTAATTTTCTTTCAATTAACAGCCATTTACACTGTGTCTGTTGATACGTTGATCTCTGGTTACTCAGGTGGCCTCATTTGGCCATAGAGATCAACAGCATTAAACGAGTGGTGAGATTTTCTAGAGAAAAACATTTGCCTAATTAAAATCTATTAAATTAATGTTAGGAATATAAATTGTTTATTATAAATTTACGAGATGTTCGTTAAATTTTTGTATAAAAAAGTAATGGTTAAAAGTATGGACAAAAAAAAATTACCAAAAAGTGTTTCAAATTTTTTTTAAAATTTTCATTTATGTTGGTTTACTTAGGGGTGTGTCATTTTTACATTTTAGAATACGTTAGGGGTAATCATAATCGTTCGAATCTTCCTAAGCATCTCCATGACTATTGCAATTTAACCATTTGTGTACCCATGGCGACGACCATGTTGGTACTGTACACAAAGCGCAAAAAACAATGTGCAGGTGAGCTCTATTGCTAAAAACTACTCCCCATTGTATTTTCTCTTAGGGTTCTAGACCGCCGATAGAAGGTCTTACATCCTTATTCACTATTTATGCTGTTTTAGATTATTTTTGGTCCTCAATTACGGGTATTTCCAATTGTTCTCTTCTAAATTTTCGCAGGGTCGCCCTTATTTTCCATCTAATAATTATTGTTTTATACTTCCTATAATATCCAAATATCCTTCAAAAAATTTTTTGAGCAGGAATTGGCCCTTATTGGGAAGTTAATCCACACTTCCCATAATATTTAAATTATTCTCAAAAAATTTGCGCAGGGATCTGCCTGTATTCTAAGTCAAACCTATTCCGACTAGAAAATACTTACGGAGACGGACAGGGGAGAAGCCTCCTCGTTATGGGCCCGATCAATCCGTAGTGAATCTGAAAAGCCAGCTTGACCTACTCGCGCTAGGAACCACCAGTGTCCCTTAAGCTGTGGCCTACGGATCTCAGCTTCACTGTAACTATTTTCATAAATAATAAGCCCACACACCATGTACGAACCCAATAAAAATTATTATCCAAAACTTAAAAATTAAATGAAAATTAAACAATTAAACAATAAACTAATTGAATATAAAATTTATTTAACTTAAAACATTACACAAAAAATTTTCATATTAAAATAAAATTACCCAGTCCAATCCACGATGGCATAAAATCGAAAATTGAGAGCATAGTTCACTACCTGACAAACGATTTGTTGTGTAAATCTGAAAACTCGTTTTACAAGTTGAACAACTGAAATCTTCAATCCGTATTCTGATTAATTTTTGTATGCATGCATGCATGTGTGCAATTGTTTATTTTTTAATTTAATTAATTTAATTAATCAAAATTCTAATTTTTATTAATTTTCACGATTTATTTTTATAAATTCTATAATTTAAATAGTTTTTGCTAATTTTAATTTAGTTTTACGAGTTTTATAATTTAAATAAGTTTAGTTAGTTTTATTTTAGTTTCATTGATTTAAACTATTTGGTTTTTATAAACTTTATAATTTATCTAATTTTGTTGGTTTTATTTTTAGTTTTCATTAAACAATTTAGTTTTATAAATTTTATGGTTTATTTAATTTTACTACTTTTATTTTACTTTTATCATTTTTTTCAGTTTACTAGATATTTTATTTTAAATTTTAAACTTATTTATTTAAAAATTTTTATATTTTTAATTAATTTATTACCCATTATTTTATTTATTATTATTTTATTTTTTAGTTGGTAGACATTCCGAATGCGATACTTCTCTTAATTGTGTTAGTGATCGCGACCTTTTTTTGCGTTCCTTTATTTTATTACTCGGTCTTATTTATCATCAATGTGTTATGTACTTTAATTTGTATTGATTGGTGTTTTAATTTAACTTGGTGCGATTTTTATGTTATATATTTTTGATTGATTAAAACAAGCTCTCAATTCTCGGCCCTAGCCCAACAGAATTATCATTGTAGTATTATTGTTATTCGTATTATTATTATTAGTGATATAAATACACGTATTATTATTGTAATTATTATCATTTTTCGCATCAGTATTATTATTGGTATACGTAGCGATGTGATTATTATATTTATTTTTATTATTGATATATAAACTGATCGTAGCGGTTGAAATTAAGGGTTTGCAAACACAAATAAGTTATCAAATATGCCTTCTTTATAACCTTTTCTGTCTAAAAACTGTCTCCTTGATGCATAAGTTGGAAATTGTTATTATTGGTGGTGTCGCTGTCAGTGAATTTATGGCGGTTACTTTTTTCACTTTGATTTATTAGGTTTCAGGTATTTCATTAGCCCTCAGGTTACTACTAGTATTACTATCTCACCTACAACATCATCCTTACTAGTGGTATTCATAATCTTAATCTTAGACCCCAATTAAACATTTATCATAATTAATAATATTATCACGGTCATTTAAGTGTCGTCATCACTGGGCGGGGTTAGCTCATCACATTTGCTGAACGTACCACTTGACTTGCCAATACGAAAATTGTTATTTGATTAAACAAAAAATGCTTTTAACAAGAACTTGGTTTTGACTTAGACATTTTATTTTGACTAAAGTCTTAACACAATTTTTCCGTGTAACCTGCTCTTAGTTTTCAATTTATGCCGTTGTGGTAAGCTTGTTATGGATTTCGTAATTTTATGTACAGAGTAATGTTTTAAGCTAATAAATTTTTATATTCAATTTAGTTTTCTTTTGTTGTTCTTTTTATTGTTTGTTTCTAATTTAATTTTTATGTTTGAATAGTTTTGATAGTTACTGTTTTTTTTTGATAATCCGGTTCGCTCATATTCCAATACATAATTTTAGTAACGATGTAGGGAATGTTATTTTATTTGATTTTTGGATTTGGTGAACAGTGTCATAAGACCTGAGTACGTTCGCTGTATGCAGATACCTCGCGTATTTGCATCTTGTTGGATATCAATGGGTCTTCATCACTCAGTTGATTGTATTTTGTTCGGAGGGCTTCTGTCGAGTTCGTCACTGACACCAGGATTCAAGGGAAATTTATGTTAGAATATATTACTAAATCCAACAATTTGAAGGGAAATGACATTTATGAACAGGAAAATAAGGGCAGATCTCTGCGCAAAATTTTCGAAGATAACATTCAAAAACATTCAGAAATGAGGACCACAATTAAATGAATACGTGACAATAATCTAACAACAGAATAGATAATGAACAAAGATGTAATACCTTCTATCGGCAGTCCAGAACCCGAAAATGAAAATACAATGAGGAGTAATTTTAGCAGTAGAGCTCCCGACTCATTGATTTTCGACCATTGTGTACAGCACCAACATGCTTGTGACCATGAGTACGCAGTTGGTATAAAGTACAATAATCATGAAGGCGTAGGAAGGAGTCGATTCAAAATCCACAAGTACTCGTAACACATTAAAAAATGACACACCCCTAAGCGTCAACACTACCATCAACGTAAGACATCCTATAGGCAGTCACGAACCCCCCGAGAATGTCTGCAGAGGAGTAGTCTTAACGCAGAGGCTCACCTGCTCTGTAGCCTTCGTCAATTTAGAACAACACCAACATGGTTGCAACCATGAATGCATAGTCGTTTTGAAACAGCCATGCGGCGACTTTCTGGAACTGGTACTCATTGATCCCATGATCATACCCTCACTGTCAGATTTTTCCTATCTTCTCTTTGAACTCTCGTCCAGTAAGCGCCAACAAAAGCATCAAGTTATAAATAATTCAAATCACATAATGCCAATCAACATGCCATTGAGAACTGGCTCAAGATCACCGAATCGCAACGGCAAAATAATTTTTGGATTTAGAGAAACAGGATATTATAACTTCTTCTTCCTCTTCATGAGCATTTCTTCAAATTGTTACAAAGAAAGATTGTGACAACTATCGAGGAGTAATTAAAATTACAGTACTTGACTCTCACTCAATGTCATTTAATTTTGATATTTTGCAAAGGTTTTCTGGTTGCACAGTTTTTTCGTATCTTGAGTTATAGAAACTTTTCTAAGATTGAATAATGTCAGCTATTAAAATGGTGGAATTATTTCCAGAATTATTTGCCGAAACGACAGTAACATCTCATTTTAACAACTCAGAACGACAACATAAATTTCGGAATTCATATTTATGAATTCTTCATAAAAATAGATGTATGGATATTGGAATTTTGATTTTCTATTTCTAAGAATTTCCATGATCTTTGGTATATAAATATATTTATATTTAATAAGTTGTTTACTGTTTAATTACCTTATTTTTTTATTTTATCTACTGCTATCTACTGACAGAAATAATTTATAAATTTAAGTAGTGGAGTCACTATCTTTTATGTATAACCTTCAAATAAATAAAATATTTATCATATCCAAATAAAATAAATATAAATTATAAATTATTTCTTTTAATATTCAATAAATTTGCATTGGTTTTTTTGAAATGTCAGAAATTATTCAACGAATTTATTTTACAATAGCTGCTTTTATATCAATGGCTTTAGGATCACAAACAGTTCATTATATTTACAAACCATTATTAGATGTTGAAGATGAAGTACGGAAATTACAAACTAAAAGAAAAGTAATTATAATTCATCGTGGTGAATCGACAGAAATTTGAATATTTTCGCTATCGTTTACTTGATTTTTTTGATATTATCCGTAGAAATGGCATTTCTCATTGAAAAATTATTAATTTTCAATTCATGAATCATTTTTAATTAGTTTTTACAATTGAAAGTGAAATGCTCAGTGGATATTATTGTGTATTTCTAATAAATATAATGCCTAATTTTAAGTTTATTTATTTATGTAAGAATGTTATTTAGGTAAATGTAACTAATATTTGTACTAATTTTATTATAATGTTATCTTGAAAGTAAATCAAGATCATCGTCTACTGCCAAGAGAATCATGTTATTTCGGTCGACTCGTATAAATGGACAGTTGCTCTGTGTCAAAGAATACGCCATGATGTCTTGTTGATCATTCGGTCGAGCCAGTTGGCGATACTTTGAAACTAGATGCGCTGCTACAAGCAAAACTGTCATCAGCTAATTATGAACAATCAATAATGTTGGTTTTTACACTTATTTCGGCTACCCTTTTCATGTTATCACGAGCCCCTTCACCCATGACTTGTTTATGAATGTATGTATGATTGCAAACTCCTACTTCAAGAACAATTGCATTTACACGTGTATGAAGTTGTGCTTAGCACGTTCTTCTTTTATAACGCCAGAGCCCCTTGTCATCACTATCATCGGTATTCTTGCCAAATAAATAACATTGAACTACAAGGTTAATGGTATTTTTTTAAGATATTACAAATTCTAGCATGGCGAAAAATTAAATAAATTTTAGTAATAACAAATTCTATATATAAATCAATACTATAGTAGTGTTGGATTTTATGATATTGAAAAGTCGACAGTTGGTAACTCTGACTCCACGTGTTCCAAAATCGATAAACACAAATTCCCAGCGTATATTTGTTAATCACAACTTCACAATTCTCAGTGATAAATAACAATTTTCGATCAGCAACAATCGTTACATTACTGGATCGAGTCTCGCTCTGGAATGTCTCCATTTTGTGCGATTTAAACTAGGTTTCACCTGGTGATTCTCTTGTCCACTCTTGGATCCGACTTCATTTGATACTCTCTTTCGTTCTAACCCTCCAGGTCCATTTATAATTCTCGTTTTCTGTTTCTTTTCCCCAACTCCTATTCTCGGTTTCTTCGTCCCTACCTGAGGCTACTGGCGATTATCTGAATTTGGAGTTTTCGTATATACTCCAATAATCGTTGTAATTGCTCCGTTTTTGACCTAATTGGTTTCCTCTAACAGATGACTTCCTTAGTTACCGTTCTCTAATTAGTTATTTCTGATGATCCTTTTAGTAATTCCCCTTCTTTTGTTCACCCTCGTTTATCAGACTGTTTAGCTAATTTCCCTATAAATTCCCAGTTTGTTTATTCTCCCTAATTGCCACGTTCGGGTATTCTTCATTACTCGGATTTTCCATTGGCTTGGATTTTCCGTTTGCCAATTAAATAATTAATTAATACTTTGTGTTTTTCCATATTTTCCTGTTTTATACAAATTATTTGTTGATTCAGCTCTGAGTTTTGTGTTAGTATCGACAAAATTTGTTCAATACTATTATGTCCGCAAATAATTTTGGTCGTACAATTTTGTGTGGAGTCCTCCAATGGTCCCCATTGGTGTCATTTACTTTTTTCTTCAGTCTCGAATTGAAGTTGTTTCTGAATGTTTGGTACAAGAGAAATGCAATTTGGAAATAAAAAATTGAGATTTTGTTTAAATTCTTTTGCATATATTATGCAAATATTAAAAATAAAATGTGTTCAAAAGTCGCGGCTTGTGGATCATTCATATTTTCTATTATTTATTTAAAAATTCGTTTTATCATTATTTAGATTACTTTGACAATTTTATAAGTTTAATTTTTATGTTAGTGTAATTACTAATAACATATATTGTCAAATCAAAATTAAGTCTAAATTTTTAATATTAAAATTTTGACCAATCATAGCTGTTCTAGATTTTTATTAGAATAAATACATTCAAAATGAAATTAATAAAAAAACATTTTTGAAATATTATTCAGTTTTATCCATGTTATTTGCTTGGTTCTTATTATTTCTCATTCAACAGAATTATTGTCGGTTAATCAAAAGTAAGTTAATTATTTTTATTATAATTAATTGAATGCAATTTTATTTTTAAAATTAAATTTTTCATTGAGATTATTATTTCCGAATAGCTTTTTTTGGGTAGTTTATTTATAATATATTATACATTTGTAAAATTTATTATTTGTGTATTTTTATAATGTAAAAAAAAAATTAAGTGGAAACAGTGCATCAGAACCGTCGCAAATCAATCCATTTTTGAAGTGCAAATTTTCCACTTATATTTTGAGATAGGATAATATCGGTGTCGAGATTAATTAATTTTCTAATGGAATTTTCGGGTCCCAAATTGATCTTCAAAAGAAAGTGGCAATTTTTGAATGTATTTTTTAAATGGAGAATTATATTAAATTATAATGAATACTAAAGGATAGGCTGGTCATAAATACCGTGGTAGGGATTGATTGAAGGTTTGGCAACACTCTGGGCCGAATAATAACTGAAATTTTTTAAAAATATTTAAAATTAATTTTAATATGTAGTAAAGGTCTTATTGCAGTTTTTCAAAATTAAATAGGCGGATTATTTAATTTAATATTTACAAAATTATTTAATTCAAATTATTATTATTATTATTATTATTATTATTATTATTATTATTATTATTATTATTATTATTATTAATATTATTATTATTATTATTAATATTATTATTATTATTATTATTATTATTATTATTATTATTATTATTAATCCTCTTGTACATTTGTAACGTTCACAAGCACATATTCAGAACAAAAAACTTACACTCACATTGACCATTCCAATGAATTTTTTTAAAGGTGACTGTTGGGCTCTGACAATTTTCTTCCACACGCTAATTTTTTTCAAAAATATTTAAATAAACGCACAGTACAACCCAATATTCACAATTGACTCGGTACATTATTAACGTCTAACGCTCTTGTCTTAACTCTCTAGTACCCAATTTTTTTAGTACAAGTAGCAATTGGAGTAGAAGATAGGATTAATCAAACGCTATATAGCTAGACCAAAGTGTTTAAATTTTTTCAAACTTCAATTTCTGCAATCAGTAACAATCTTCTCTTTCCATTTCCATATGTTCTTCGCAAAATTATTTAAAATAATTTTCATTTTAATTCAGACAACTTTAGTCAGTAATTATTTTCTTGTTGAACAGTATTTCAGTTTAGTATTCGATAACTTTTTAGATGTATACGCAATCACAATTTCTTATTCCTTTTATATTTGGTTAAGCTCACCACTGATATCACCATTATTGGCTTCAGTATCAATATAGGTATTTCCTTCCTTTGTGGAACTGGTTTTCAATCCGTGTTCCACGAAGCTCGAATGCTCCTTAAAATTTTACAATTTCTGAAAAATCATCCCCAATAAATCCAGATTTTCAAGCAATGTGTAACTTAAACTTTAAGAATTTTTAAGGATTGAAAACCTTTAAGTCTTAAAGCAAACATATTGATATCATTGAAGTGCTCTCTTTCTTTATTAAACTTCTATTTTGTAATTCAGTGTATCTTGGTATAAAAATAAATGTATGTAGTGTCAATATTTGTTATTTTAAACTCATTTTAATATTGAGGCTTAGCATTTGCGAAGAATAAAAAATAGTCCTCCACTGCTAGCAGTCTTCTCTTTATCACCTTCTTGCTCAATATTTTAAATACACAACGCATGGCACTGTACATTTCTCCGTGGAATCAAAAATTTCAGAGGAAATACTAAGCCAATACTTTGCCAACTCCAAACTAAAAGAAATTTACTGCGAAAGGATTAGCTCAAATTTTAAAATTAATAGATATAGTGTTGTGGAATAGACGCTTTATTTCCCTTTGTGGGTGCCCATGCAAGGTATTTATTTATGTTTAAATGCGTTGACCTAATTTCTAAAGGTTCTTGTTTCTTTATATATATATATATATATATATATATATATATATATATATATAAATGTGTGTGTGTGTGTGTGAAGTTTCTGATAAAAAATTAATTAAACCTTCATATAGTAAGTTTTTATTTAAATTAAGTCGACAATAGGCATTTGAAATCATCCCGAGTACTCTGCAAATCTGTTTAACAATTATCTTCATGAAGGATTACATTTGTTCTGAAATTGGTTCAAGAATTCAAGTTCAACACCATCACTTCTGATATGTTGATTGGATGAAACTATTGGTTGAATATTTATAAAATTTCCATGAAAATGATATAAAATAAAAGGTATTCTGACTTGTTACAAAATCGAATTACGACTGGTCTATCGGAACTAATTTGGGTCGTAAGTCGACGACTATCTGTATCTTCTTTTTCTTAATTAAAACAAATATAATTGTAAAACATTAAATGAAAAACCAGAATCCATTTGTATCTGACAGAGAATATAGGATATATATTTCCTCTGAATTAGCTGGATTATCATTGGGGAAATGATTGACAAGCGATCCGTGAAATTGACACCCACTTTGGATTAATGAAAAAAAATAATACGATTAAAATCTTATTTCAATATCAATTAAAAAACAAGACGTGAAAAAATGGGAAGAAATTAATTTGGCACGGTTTTCTTTTTGAAATGTCATGTGAATATCTAAGTTAACTGGGAAACTGAATTTAGGGCAATAATTATATTTGTTTGATGTCACCGTTTTTTTTGTTTTAATTGATAGTCTATTTATTTTTAATTTAGCATGTTCTAATCTTATATTATGTTCAGTCATTTTTACGTTGAAATTAACTAGTTTAGTTTTATTATTAATAATAAAAATATTAGAAAAATTTCGAAAATAAATTTTTAATTTATTTAAATTTATTGTTTTAATTTACTTGAAATTTAAAAAATGATATTTGAATATGAAATTTTAGTGGTTTTAAAACATTAATCAGATTTAAAGAAGCAATTCTCATCATAAACAGACGGCCAACAATAACACTAAAGAAGAGATCAATGAAATTATCATTTTGATTTGTTTTTATTGGATCTTGAGAATAGCTTTTAAAAAAATTAAGAGGTTTCTATGAGCTAATTAATGAAGTTTTAAAAATTAAAAAATTTTTTTCGTGTTTCGTTTTGAATTCTAGAGGATATTTAATTTAAAAAAAATTTTAATTTTAAATTCTTCAGAAATTAATTTTATTATTTATTTTTAACCAATGAGAAGAAAGAAAAAGGAATTAAAAGAGAAGATCAAAAAGCATTTTGAAAAAAGAAAAAAACTAAATTCCAGGAAATTGACAAGGCCTGTCTTTTAGTCGAAAATTTTTTCATTTGTATTAAATATATTATTCGCAGAAAAAGGCTTGAATTATCATTTATTTGTTTAAAATTTAATTAATGCTGCTACCAAGAAATCATCTTTTAATAATAATAATAATAATAATAATAATAATAATAATAATAATAATAATAATAATAATAATAATAATAATAATAATAATAATAATAATAAAATTTGATAAAATTCAATAAATTATTTTTAGAAAATTAAGTAAATCTGGTAAATCAGAAATATTTCCCAATTTTTATCAAGGTTGCTTGAATGAAGATAAAGCCCATAAACAATTAGTGATTGGGAGGAATCATTCTCAATCTCCAGCCATTGATTGGCACCAGAGATTATAGTCGATTTGCACTGTCATTTTAATGGTCCGCCTTAACAACGTGTTAACATTCCCATCGAAACAGTCTCGTTGAGAATATATCGCTGACTAGCGGGATTTTCATATGCATTTAGGCTAATGCATGCGGTGTGGTTGCGGCTGTCCAATCTCTGTCAAGGGCAAAAAAATATCTTCATTAAAAATCTGTTTATATTATAGTGTGGTTGCCGTGACATTCCTTGACGCCGCCGAAATGCAGTAGAATTTCTTGGGAATAATTTTATTCTTCAAGTCAATATTGAATAAATGCCATTATGTCGAAATGATATAAGATTTCCATTAAAATATTTTTGGGATTTATTATTATTATTATTATTATTATTATTATTATTATTATTATCATTATTATTATTATTACTATTATTAGTATTATTATTATTATTATTATTATTATATTATTATTATTATTATTATTATTATTATTATTATTATTATTATTAATATTAGTATGCTGGTAATCATACTGATTATTTTATGGTTTATTAATTAAAAATAACATTCCCATTCATTTGGTTGTAATCAGTTTAATTTCATGTAAATAGTTAATTAGAATTTTTATTTTGTCTTTTATCAAAAAACTATTTCGAAAATTGTCCATTAGTTATATTTTGAAAACTTTTAAAATAAATTGTTTAAATAAAGTCCAATACGGAATTTTATACAATTTTTATAAATCTCTTCGATGTTTAATATTAAGAGTGTTTTAATTTTCATAACGGATTAGCAAGGGATTTAGTGTTAAAATTTTTTTTTAAAAATTTAACAAAGAGGTGCATCACAGCTGGAATATATTATCTTGGATCGTTTCTTATTTTTGTTTATTCAAATAAAGATTATTTAAGATAACTCCGATAATACTGAGGCAACTGCAACAAATTTCGTCTCTTTTCGTAGCACTATTTTCTCTTTCTGTCTCATGAAATTTTATTAGTTTAATATTCAAAAAAATTTCCATTTTTATCGTTTCTGCTATTATTGTAATAATAAAGATTTTTGTTCTAAAAACGTAATTTATTGATAATAATCCCTAACTCCAGTGACGTTTATTGACCGACGATTAAAATCCAGCATTTAATTCAGAAATAAAACCATTTCTTAAATATTTCATTTATTTTTATTATGACTATAGATCAATTTGTCTTATATAAAAAAAGGGGATCAATAATTACAAATGAAAATAAATTAAATGTTAAAAGAAAACAAAAACAGATCAAAAAAGGATATTATTCAGGTTTAAAAATTTGAACTCCATAATTTTTTTCTATTATCAAATCAAAATTTCAAAACAACAAATGAATCCAAACCCCAGAATTATTTATTGTCAATACATAACACCGATCAGGAAAATATTTTTGAAAAATTTACTCGTTTTACTTTTACAATTTTAAACAACAAAAATATTTTTAAAATTTTACAAATTATAAATTAATTTTAAAAGAAATTTTTAGACAAACCATTTTCCTCCAAAAATGGTCATAGTTTAAATTACCTTTATCTTTTAATAAAAATAATTAAAGGAGGCTGGCAAGGTCTTACATGTACCCATGAACGTTAAAAGATCATAGAAATTAAATCAAACTCACAAAACTGTTATAAACTACAAATAGAAAATTTTAAATAACTAATATGCTTTAGGAATTATCTTTGGAGTAAAACCAGACAATATATGCCTGCATTACTATTATAGACTATATGTTGCTCATATGTATAACAATGATTAATTAAAACGCAATCATTTGCTTTCAATGTTGAAAATAGTTGAAAACTGTTTAGTTATTTGTTAATTTCAGGAATTAGGTGTTTGGTATTTGCAACGGGTCATAGGGGTGTAAATTCTTACCATACTCTGTATATCAAATGACCTTCCAACATCCATGTGGAAAATATTTTTAATTTGGGGTCAAGAAATCATTCAAAGATAAAATATCCAAAGTCTTAATTTGATATTCACGAAAGATTTACAAAATTAATTTTGAACATTGAATAAAAACCAGAAGGAAAAGTTGTTTCTAATTGCAATGCAACTGATTTGTTTGTGCTACTGATAATTCCTCAAATTTCCGTTATTACTTTAAAAGTATTGGTTGAAAGATATGGCCAATTAAAAATCAGTGCGTGTCGCTTGTTATTTATCAACAGTTCAATGAACTCAGAGGAAGCAATTATTTTCCGTTAAAATTTTATAAAAAAAAGTTGAATAAATTTTTTACAAATTTTATTTACAATTTAAATTATAATTTCACAAATTTTGGATGAAAATATAAAATTTCATAAATTTAGGAAATTTCATTTCATATGGTTTGATTGTAGATATTGGGCAAAAAGTGAATGGAATTATTAATTCAATCATTAGTCATTTTGTCTGACAGATTCATGACAATTTTATTTATTTAATATCAAATATATAATTCCAAATTCATCTTGATGGGATGATGTCATAGAGGTGATGTCATTGATTATGACAGTTTCTTTTTTCTTTCACAAGCTGATAAAACATTTCTCTTGGTCTTAAAATGACATAAAATTTCAATAAAAGTAAAGTTGTTATTTTATTATTCAAAGCTAATGGGACATTGTACAAAAATGAATCACAGATTATTATCTAAAGCAGCGGTTCTCAACCTTTTCCTTAGAGAAAAAGTATATTTATGAAATGAAGAATATTTAATTTAATTGTTAACGTTCTAAAATTGAAACATGACGTCATACAGAACAAGAAATTCTAATCAACAAAAAAAATTATTATTGTAATTATTGTGTAACATTGGTAAGATAATGGAGTTGCGCGTACCCCTTTGCAACAACCGGCGTACCCCTAAGAGTACGCGTACCACCGGTTAAGAACCTCTGATCTAAAGCTTGTTAGGAGTGTAAAATGATGGGTTTTTATGCTTAACCAAAGGCAGATTATATATTACTCCATTAAAATATATCTAATATGCCGTTCCTTATTACAATGATCTGGGAAAGGCAGTATATTCAGCCTAGCTTTATCAATCATTTTTAAAGTTTTAAAATCAAATCCACCTCATCAGTCCTAAAATATTCATAGAATATGTTGAAGATTTAAGCTTTTAAATTCATTTCTAACTTCTATAAAAATATCTGCTCTACGTATTCAAGTGAACCCTCGCTCATTATTAAAACAATGGACTATAATGAATAAATATACAAAACTATACTAAACTTTATTTGTAATTTTGGTAAACTGGTAGAAATGGAAACTCTTTGATAAAAAATATGTAATTGAATTATTCCATGTGGGAAAATTCCCATGAGGTCAAAGCCATAATGTTGCTATTAAGAGCTTATAAAGTTGTTCTCTCAGTAAGTTATCAATGATACACCATTTCCAAATTGAATCTGCTATAAGAAAATAAGATAAAAGTCATGTTTGCGTGATATATTTTAGGTAAGTTATTTGTAAATAAATTAGATGAGATAGTTTGAGGTTAACGTGAGCAATGATATCCAGGTGTGATTATGATCTATGATTAAGTTTAATTATTCACGTAGTAATTTACAAATGCGTATGTGTGTATGCAATGAGCACTGTTCACATTTTCCTGCTTATAGTAGATTCAATTTAGAAATTACACGTTTTTATAAATTTATCGGTTATTTATTATTGTACGCTTATGACATGCAACTATCTGGGTTATGATCATTACTTAAGATGATTGCGAATTTAATTTTGCCACTCACTTGATCTCATCTTTGTTATTAGGAAAAATTAAAAAGTTAAATTTTTATTATTTAATCAGAACAACTTTTGTGCCACTGCAACAATACTGAATGCAAAATAAATCACTCTGAATACTGTATGGCTACAACATTTTGCTATGATGAACTGATCCAAAAACACATCAATGATTCATTAAATCACGTATCCAGCGGTTGCTTAAACGAAGCTACCCCTTTGGTGTGCGGGATTGATATTCGAAGACAGTATGAAGAAGGACCATGGATCTATCATAAATGTTGTGCAGAGAATTTTTGTAATCAGAAACCAATTTACAAGGAAGAAAAAAGTATGATAACTATAATAATGATGATAATAATAATAATAATAATAATAATAATAATAATAATAATAATAATAATAATAATAATAATAATAATAATAATAATAATAATTTAGTTGGGTTATTGTTTAACACGTTGGTTAGTTTCTGACTCCTCGCATCCTTTATTATTTCAATCGAATGACTAAAATCCAACAAAAAACACTTTATTCAATTTTTATCACAATTTCAACTTGTCACTATATATGAATCTTTTTCTCGAAATAATCTATATTATAGATTCTTTAAGGTAAGTTGCCCAGTGGGTAATCACTTTTTCTGGTAAGATAATTTGTATTTTCCTTAATTTCACTTAGATTTTATCTTTAGTTTCCCTCGGAGCTTCGTAAACATTCGGAAACATTCACAAATTCTTCATTACTTTATTCAACCAACTGGTATTTTTCTTTCAACAGCTCTCTTTTTATACTTTGTCTTTTAAAACAATTTAATTGTATTCAATAATTATTCCCTCACTTCGGTTCTAATTGCCTCAAAAACAAGTAAATTGCTCGGCGCCACTTACACTTATTCTGATCATTTAATAATCTGTCAAGCAGTGGCGTAGCTAGAAATTTTGGGCCCCTATGCAATGAATCATAGATGGGCCCCCTATACTGCATACACAAGTGAAATAGGTGCGGAGCACCATAGCGCCACAGGAAAAAAAATTTTGGCCCCCTTTGGAAGCACAATTGAATTAGACCAGGGCTTCCAAAACTTTTCCTGCGACGGAACACTTCGTAATTCTCGAAATTTTGATGTAACACCTTGTTTATTTTGTACGGTATGAGACCAGTGGCGTATGCCTACCCAAGATTTTTTAAGGGGGAGGAGAGGGTGTTAATTGAAAGAAGAGCTTATAGTTCAGAGGAGTTTTGCGCCGCAGGCAAAACATATTTTTGGGTCCACTTTGGAAAGACGATTTAATTAAATAATTAGAGCTCAATATACAATATAACAGTATAAATCGTTAGAAAATGATAGTAATATATCAGGGACAAATGTGCATAGCCGACAAGCGAAACAATTTTTTCGACCCCTAAATGAATGGGCGATTTACTTAAATAACTAAAGTTGCTTGCTTATACAGTATATTATTAGCGATTGAGAGGCAGAGTGGATTGCATAAATAGGTAAAATGCACGTAAATAATGTACTTAATGCAATAAACAAAACAGTGGAGCTTTATTACATAAAACCACAAATCGATCATTTGGAGGTCCCTATTGACTGGTGCCGACCGTGCCGTTGTTTGACATTGTTTTCTGAAGAAAATTAAGGAAACTTGGAAAAAAAGCCCCTGTTTTGTGGGCCCATATGCATTGCTTACTCTTGGTATATGGTAGCTACGCCACTGGTGTCAAGCTACCCTTACTTCTCGGGTTTCTATACGCATTGGGTTTTCACAGTGTTCGGGTTTCCCATTGACTTGGGCTTTTTTTTAGCTCGGGTTTCCCACTAGATGATTTATTAATTTTAATTAATTTGTTTTACCGTTTTAACTTTTTTTTATTATTATTCCTGGGCTCTTCTCTCGATTTGACATTCAACCATACCCATTACCCCAGATCAATATTATTTTTCAAATTTTATAAATTTTTAATTAATTTTTGCACTTTTGTCATTTCGATATTTTTATTGATTTTATTTGTGTTTTCATTTTATTTTTGGGCTTTTATTATAATTATTATAATTGTATTTATCAATTTATTAAAATTTATTAAAATTACTTTTTCAGAACTCCAGCCAAAGAACTCCACTAACTCAAAGCATTTTAAACAATCACAGTCTGACTCCCAAAAAAATATTCCAGAATTAATATACTATTCATTTTATTCCAAAGGCTATTATCTCATTTTACCAATTTTAATATTTTGTTTATTTCTTTTCATTTTTGGACTTTTGATTTGCTTAATAAAAGGGAAAAAAATTCAGTTGATCAATGATGTCGATGGAGTAATAATTCGACCAAAACCTATTTCTAATAGCCAACTACCTTGTAGGTTGTCTGAACATCATCCAGATGAGATCTTGCTGGCCACCAGTTATTGCAGCAGCAGACGGACAAGCAATACAATTGTGTGATAAACGGATTGCTAAAACATAAACATTTCTGCCAGGGTTATCTCTCAGATCTTTATTGGTTTCTAATAAAATTATCTGCTATTTTAATAATGACTTTCAGTGACGTAATTAGGGCCGGGCAAGCGGGACATTTCCCCCAGGCGCACGATTTCTGGGGCACCAAAATGACTTTTCATAAATTTTAGTTAAAAAAAATTTAGTAAACAATTTTTCATTAAACAAATTTTGTATACAACTAATTAAATAAGGCGGTTCAATTTTGTTTGAAATGGAAATCTTATTTTGATTATTGATTAAAAAATTAATGAATTGTAAAATTTATTAAAAACAATTCCAAACGTAAATTAAGTGGAGCACAGTATCGCAAAAAAGCGGAAATCCTACAAAATGAAGCTAAAAATTCAAGCAATTGTTGGAAGTTTATTTAAAGAATGTCGAAGTAGAAAAATGTGATAAAAAAATGAAAATATTAAGGAAAATGAAAACACAACAGAATTTGATAATGAAATGCTTGAAATCAAAACCACTTTACAAAAAGTGAAGAAATTAATGGTGGAAATGATATAGTTGATCATGCGCGCCCGTAGGAATTTTTCCAGGGGGGGGGGCAAAAATATTTTTTTTTACCAAGTAGACAATTTTTCTAGGAGGAAGAGAGTTGAAAAAATGCAGGAAGCCTCTTTAAATTAAATATTTTTATTAATTTTTTTTGTCTTTGGTTTTCCAACATAGTTTGAGCGTATCTATTAAAATGGGAAAATGTGTTTAAATTAATCGAAAAATAGAATGGTTTGGGAAATCCAGGGGGGAGTGCCCCAACTTGCCCCCCCCCTTACGGACGCCCATGTAGTGGATTATAATATTAATTCCAATCATGCAATAAGTTAAACGTGAAGCGTGAAACAACAACATGATGGAATCAATGAAGATTTGCCTGAGGATATTAATCAAATATTTTGAATTTCAAATTTCTTTTTTTGATTAATTTCTGATATCAAATTCTTGGGAAAATTGATCGTGTACAAAGACGTTTGCAAGATCCACAAATGAATTTCCAAGATAAATCAGATGATTTACAAGGATTCAGTACACATATGCAAGAAATTCACAATCAATCGAAGCTGGTAAAAAAGTGTACTGAATGGGGTATTCAAATAGAATAAAGTGCGGCGTGTGACAAAGCGATTTAAAGAAAAAACCAACGATTCTGCATTAACCCCTGAGCAAGATATAAATCATTTCTTAAGATATATAATTGATCGATTGATTCAAGACCTTAAAACTCGTTTTACTCGCCTCAATTCATTAAATGAAAAATTTGGTTATTTTCTTGCCATAAAAACTTTATTAAATAATTTAATTTAAATTGCACAGATTCAATTAAATTAAAAGAAAAATGTTTAAATTTGAGTAGATATTACTATTTAATGTATATTTAAATAAATAAATAAATATCTTCTATTTTCATTATTTTAACATAAAAACTTAAATTATAACTACTAAATTGTAAAACCAAAACAAAACTCAATTGACATTGTTAACTCAATGTCTCATTAATGATAATCAAATGCGCTTTGGTGTAATCAAATGCACTTTGGTGTACACCCGTTTGCAGTGAACAAACACATCTATAATATGGGTTGGTGTGCACAACCAATTATAAATGTGTCACTACAGTAGTGTCACTACAGAGTCACTACATTACACCAAAGCGCATTTGATTATCATAAATGAGACATTCATTTAGCAATGTCAAATGAGCTTAGTTTTGGATTTTAATTAATTTTAAGATTTTTTGTTAAAATAATGAATAAATAAGTAAGATATTTATTTATTTATTAGAATATACATTAAATTTTTCATAGTTCACCTAAAATATCCAGTATTTAGGGAAAAATCTTTAATATGATTTTTTGAAATTACTATGATCTGGTTTTCGAAGTTCCTCGTTAACTATTTATTTATTTATTAAATGTCTGCAAATGATTTATTATAGTGCGTTTATTCATTACAAAGATTCTGCATATCGAAATTTTGCATGCATTTTTTACTATGTGTTGTGTTTGTGTGTGTCAGTTTATTTTTTCTACCACTTACTCACTTTCTATATTAAATGCGATTGTTCATTGCAAAGCTAAAGATCAACACACTGGTAAGTTTGTATGTCTATATAATATACACGTATTGATTTTTTTACATTATAGATGCGTTTGTTCACTGTAAACGGGTGATATCGTCTACCACTAAATTACCCTAGTTATATTGCGTTGATTCGCTCCACTAGTCCGTAATATATTCTTATCAATAATGTACAGATAACATGACTGTTCTCGTTAAGTAATTGAAATTGGGTTAGGGTTAGGGATTAGGATATTTTATTAAGTAACCCCCCCCCAAGTATCCCCAGTGGGTATTTCATCAAATTAAATAATTAGATATAAACTTTTTATTTAATGAATTAGTGGTATTCTCATTTAATTTTTACTTAAATAAATAAATGATCATACATTGCTCGCTTAAAAATTTAATATAAATATTATGAGTGTTCTTCATCTAAATCAATAATTGAAAGTAAACTTCCCCTTTTAGAAATCTCGGGTAATCAATACGAGTATGCCCGTTTAATTAGAAATCGATAAGTCGAATAAAGTCTTCAATTTTTCTCATGATCTCGACTGGCCGAGGTAAAACTACTGATCTAGTCAAACCATAGAACAAGGTTCTATGTCCCATTTAGACGCCGATCTCTTGGATTCCGGTTAGGTTCAACCCCGTAAATTTTGGGTTGCCCCATCGAGACCTACTAGTTCCATGTTGTTCATTTTCCACTTCATTTCATTTTCAGGTATGACAACCAATTTACCGAAAAAAAAGCAAATCTACAATCGTGTTACTTCTGCGCAGATAAAACGGTTCTGTTCAAAAACCACCAGGAAGAGATCAGGCTCCTGAGAGCAAAGATTGATCATCTGGAGGAGACATGGTTTGTCACCGTCCAGATGAAAGATGCAAATAAAATGATCTTATGCGTGGAGGAAAACCAGGCACAACGTATTCTAATAAAGGGGCAATCCCAAACATTGCACCAAATCTACAGACAAGTGGAGCTTAAATCTGACATCAAGGAGCTCCCTATCTTCGACAATTTGCTTCTTGCCCATCATCTGGCAGAAGGCTCGCCATCACTATCGGCTCGACATGCACGGGATGCGTGGCACCTTCTAGACACCCCGTTTCGCCCGGAGTATCTATCATCGCTTGCTAGCCGAAGCTGATGCAGCAACCTTTGGAGCAGAATTGACCATAGCACGTATTTAACACGATTACATAATTCATTTTAATTCCCACCACTTTCATGTTTAGTTTGGGTTTGTGTAAGGATAAAATCTCGTGACAAAGCTCCCTCCACTAATATGATCATTTATGCTCATTGAGTTATAAATCATCTTGAATACCAGTTTGAAACTTTAATATTTTTTATTGTGGGTCAGTTTACCGACTATTTGTCAACCACCTAACAAGAATCACTTAGTACCAAACACTGAATTCAAAACTAGTAGACTAAAATACTATAATGATGCGGGGTGGAAAAGATGAAAGGGCGATGATTGAAGATTCAGTGAAAATGTTTTTTTCTTAATTGTCTCGGATTTAGGAATATCAACTCACGGAAGTAAACCTTAGAGACTACGAGTGAGATAAAGGGTATGAGCGAAGTTTGAAAAACACCCTCTGAAATCAAGGTATTCATGTTGGTGCGCCCGGAGCGTCGCAGTGTAAACACCTTCTCAACGATCTCGACATGTCAGTTGTAGAAGTTAAACTGGAATCCGAAACGAATATGACATGACAGGCTCTGACAGAGGCCTAGGAAATGGTATACAAAGCGATGGAACGAGTCCGCCGAATCAAGACGAGTGCCATGGCGAGTACGGATGGGAAGGTGCTCCATTTATCTAACGCACAGTGAGTAATGGAGCAGGAGACTCACAGCTCATTTATGGTTATCGGACCGGGAGGCCCTGTAGCAGTTGGATCATCGAACAGAACTGATTCGTGCCGGATGAGGCTCAAGGAGGTCAACTTCTTTAAAGTATCTTGGGTTTGCTGATTTTCCAATAACCAACAGTTTTGATTTGCTGCCTGACATGCTTTCACAGCAAAGTACTGTCAAATGTTCTTTTGAAGTTTTGCAGCCTTTGGGGCTCTCATTTTTGAGCATAAAAGTGTGCTCAGGAAGGCACGATAGTACAAGCCAGTTTCATCTGCATTGTAAACATTATCCGGTGAATACTCTGCGATAATCTTTGGTCACTCCTCAATGAGCCATGCTTCAGCTGCCAAAAAATCAGAATCCTTTTGCTCACCATGAGCACGTTTGTAAACAATGTTTTCCCTTTTTTCCACCGATTAAACCATCCATCTGTAGCAACAAAATCATCTTTTCCCATTCTAGTGGCAAGCTCTTCAGCTTTCTGTCTCATTAGCGGCCCATCAACACGTGCATCATTTTCTCGAACATGAGTAAACCAAATTTTTAAAGCAGATTCAACTGTTATCGCATACGGTTTAAATTTTCATTTAGTTTGCTCCACTCAAAATTTCATTTCGATTTTTAAGAATTTTACAAAGTAAAGGCTAAGAGATTTTTAATTGAACAGATGCATTTCGTTGACCCATCTTTGGTAACTTGTCATAGCTATCAATAATTTGAACCTTTTTCTTCAGTGTTAAGTCTTTTCTTTTTTTCTGTTTCTTGAACATTTTGGTTTGTTGAAAAAAGTTTTAAATTTTTATAACACTTTAAATTAAACAGAAAGTAGACGTAAATGCAATTGCATTTAATGAATTAGGCTTCACGTCAGGCAAGGATTTGATTTTTCAATAAATTTTTTCAATGAAGCATTGAATTTAAAGGATTTAATTGAGATTTAATTGATATTTTCAATTCAAAAAGTCATAACAATAAGAAAATTTTTTAATAGATTCTGAAAACAATAAGCAGATAATTTTCAATATAAAAAGGAATATGCGGGCGGACTTAGTAAAAGTCATAACATTAGCCGAATGATAATATTAACCGTGACTATAATAAGCGGCGGCCACTGTATTTTGACAATGAAAGTAGGTAGTTAGTGGCCCGCGGCAGCAATGACCCCCCCCCCCCCCCGTAATTTTTTTTGCTGCCACTCGCATTTTTTGCTTTCAGGGATTTTTGGTCCAAATTTTTTTTTATCACACTATAGTGAGGGGGTCTCGATGGTCCTGGGATTTTCAATACAAAAAATTTTTTTCAATACAAAAACGATGGTCCTGGGATTTTCAATACAAAAAATTTTTTTCAATACAAAAACGATGGTCCTGGGATTTTCAATACAAATAAAATTTTTTCTATACAAAAATCCGACTACCAATAAAAAAGCATGGAATTTTCACACTATAGTGAGGGGGTCTCGATGGTCCTGGGATTTTCAATACAAAAAATTTTTTTCAATACAAAAACGATGGTCCTGGGATTTTCAATACAAAAAATTTTTTTCAATACAAAAACGATGGTCCTGGGATTTTCAATACAAATAAAATTTTTTCTATACAAAAATCCGACTACCAATAAAAAAGCATGGAATTTTCACACTATAGTGATGGGGTCTCGATGGTCCTGGGATTTTCAATACAAATAAAATTTTTTCAATAGAAAATCCGACTATCAATAAAAAAGCATGGTAATTTAAGGTCTCAGGATATTTTCAATACAAAAAGGTGGTCTACACTAAAAAAAAGAGTGGCAATTTAAGGTCTTAGAATATTTTCAATACAAAAAAGGCGATCCTCAATAAAAAACATTGGTAATTTAAGGTCTTAGAATATTTTCAATACAAATTTGAATTACCACTAAAAAAAGCATGGATTTTTCTAGGTCAATTAAGGTGGGTCTCCTTGGTCCTGAGAATTTCAATAGAAAAAGGTGGTCTACACTAAAAAACGTGGTAAATTTTTAAAATAAAGTAAATAATGGGTCTAAAAATTTGAATAAAGTAAATTAAGGTCCAAATTTTTAAATTAAAGTAAATTTAGGTTCTAAAAAATTAAATTAAAGTAAATAATGGTCCAAATTTTTCAATTAAAGTAAATTATGGTCCAAATTTTTGAATTACATTAAATTATGGTCTAAATTTTAAAATTAAAGTAAATTTAGGTCCTAAAAATTAAATTAAAGTAAATAATGGTCCTAAAAATTAAATTAAAGTAAATAATGGTCCAAATTTTGAATTACAGTAAATTATGGGCTAAGATTTTTGAATTACAGTAAAATATGGTCCAAATATTTCAATTACATTAAATTATGGTCCTAAAAAAATAAATTAAGGTTCATATTTTTGAATTAAAGTAAATAATGGTTCTAAAAATTAAATTAAAGTAAATTATGGGCTCAAATAACTAAATTAAGGTCCTAAAAATTAAATTAAAGTAAATTATGGGTCAAATTTTTCAATTAAAGTAAATAATGGTTCTAAAAAATAAAATTAAAGTAAATTATGGTCTAAATAAGTAAATTAAGGTTCAAATTTTTAAATTAAAGTAAATTTAGGTTCTAAAAAATTAAATTAAAGTAAATAATGGTCCAAATTTTTCAATTAAAGTAAATAATGGTTCTTAAAAATTAAATTACAGTAAATTATGGTCCAAATTTTTCAATTAAAGTAAATTATGGTCCAAATTTTTAAATTAAGTAATCAATGGTAAAAAATTTAAAATAAGTAAATTAAAGTAATAATTTTTAAATTAAGTAATCAATGGTAAAAATTTAAAAATAAGTAAATTAAAGTAAATTAAAGTAAGATATTAAAATTTAATTACAAAATAATAGAAGATGTTTGAGAATTGAAATTTTTTAATGAAAATTTTATGAAATAATTTTTTAAGTAATTTTTAATGGAAATTTTTATGGAATATTTTTCAATGATAATTTTAGATGGAAATTTTTAAGATAATTTTTAATGAAAATTTTTATGAAATAATAATAATAATAATAATAATAATAATAATAATAATAATAATAATAATATATCGACCAAATACATAAAAATGAACTAGACACATAAAACACAAACAAATGTAAAGTTATAAAATTTATTCATCCAATATTTGCTTGTAATAAGCTCTTCTTAATTCTGCTAGTAAAATATGAACAACTTCTTTCATCTTATATTCTTGACAGCATCTACATCTAAACGGACATGGTAATTTCATCGGATCCATACATACTTCACAATCGTCTATGCATTTAAATCGTGATTCTTGGACAGATTCGAAATGTCTTCGTATAAGTTCTTCTATATTGATCCCGTTAATTGCTTGATTCTATAAGCTAATAGTTCCGGAGCACAATACGAAAGTCTGTTCTTTATATTCGGGAACAATTCTTCCATCTTTGTTAATATAGTCTGAAATATGTAAGCTTGCTTATCGTCATCCATTTTTGAATTTTTGTTATTGTAGATATTCAGTTAATTTAAAACACAATTAATTTAATTAATTTAATTAACTTAATAAATATTCCAATATTTCTTCATTTGTTGTGATATTTATAGTTAATGATTTAATGAATTTCTGAATTTCTTGAATTTGATTAAAATAATCAAATGTTTTAATCCCTAATATAACAACTTTCCCACTTGAAAAACATTTACACATAGTGGGTTATACTTGAGAATACGTAAAGCTGGAAATATTTCAGGCTCGTAGTAACTATCGGTTTTCCTTGATAATGCATTTAAATCAATGCATGTACCCATATCTAACGTTAATGTAATTGATTGGATTTGTAAATCTTGAATTTGATATTTGAGATCGCCTTCCTGTAATGGTTTCTTACATCCCATTATCCTACATTTCCCGCTCTTGAAGAATAAAATTGGATATTTTCCACTTCTGTCCACAACATGTTGAGGTTTTCCTGATGGGAACTTCATTCCATTTACTACACATCTTCCTCTATAATTAATGTTGCTGATCATTCTAATTATTGTAATTATAAACAAATTAAATAAAATAATTTAATTAAAAAATGGAATTAAGAAATGACGCAGTATATCAAATTGTAGGACCTAGTGAAGCGGGAAAACTTTATTTGTATGTAATTTATTACAATCAAACATGTTTAAATCTAAATTTAATAAAATATATTGGCATCGAGGTGCAGATGAAGAACATGGATTAACTCAAAACAGTTTCTGTAAATTAAAAATGACAATAATTAAAGGATTTGATAAAAATTGGTCATCTAGATTACGCCAAGGTGATGTTATTATTATCGATGATCTGTACCAGGAAGCAAATAAAGAAAAAGATTTTAATAATTTATTTACAAAAATCAGTAGACATTGCAGAGTTACAGTTATTTTCATTACACAAAATCTTTTTCATCAAGGTGGAAGTCATAGAACACGTAATTTAAATGTCCAATATTTAATTATTTTCAAAAATCCTAGAGATCAAACAATAATAGATTTTCTTGCAAGACAAGCTTATCCAAATAATAGAAAATTTTTGATTGATTCATTCCAAGATGCGACAAAAATTCCTCATGGATATTTATTTTTTGATTTTACACAACAATGTCCAGATGATATGCGTATTAGAACTGATATTTTTAATATAAACGGTGTTACGATTATAAACAAAACTAAAAACTAAATAAAATTAATCATGTCATTTAAAAAAGTAGTTGTTAAAAATCTTCCAAGTGTTTCGAATAAAATTATCAAGAAAACAAAACGTACAAAGAAAACAAAAAGTGGATCAAAAAGTACAAAAAGTACAAAAACTAAGAAACAAATCAAGAAGTGGATCAAATTATAAACAATCCGTCGCGTAAATTAATAATAATAATGAAATTTGAACGGAGTTTACCATATTTTAATGCTTTAATAAAGGCACCAAATTCGAAACGAATATCAATTTTACAGTCTTTTCCATCATTTGTTATTGATGATTTACTTGAAGTTATTATAAATGTTGTCCGTGGTAATGTAAATATAACTAAAGCTAAAAGATTAGTATTGCAAAGACATAAAGATCACTTTTATCTCTAGTTGATACAAAAAATCGTCGTCTAATGAGAAAGATAATATATAAACAAAAAGGAGGGTTCTTGGGTGCACTAATTCCTATAGTCTTATCTGCAATTAGTGCAATCTCATCATTAAGTTCTTAATGGGTATCAAGAGTTCATTACCAAATAAAAATATTGTAGATTTTAATATTTTGACAACTTGTTGTAATAATGAAGGAAACGTATCACAAAACCAACACAAAAGTGGAAAAAGTGAAATCAAAAGTGAAAACAAAAGTGAAAAAAGTGAAAACAATAGAGAAAAAGTTAAAAACAATATGGACAAACCCAAAAGATCCAGATGGTTTGGTGGCGTAGAAAAATTAACAAAACGAGTGAATAATTCAAAGAAAGAAACTCAGAAATGGTTATCTAATCAATTAGCATATAGTTTAAATAAACCAATGTTGAAACGATTTCCAACAAGACCATACAAAACAATTGGAAACAATGATGTATGGCAAATGGATTTGATGGAAATGATACCTTATTCAAAAATTAACAAGGGGTACAAATATATTCTGACTTGTATAGATGTTTTTAATAGATATGCTCGTGCTGTTCCTACAAAAACTAAATCTGCAAATGAAATGGCTGATGCGATAAAAGAAATGTTTGCAGATGTTAAACCTATTAATTTACAAACGGATTTAGGTAATTAAATTTAATTAATTAATTTTTAAATATATGATTTAGGTAAAGAATTTTATAACAGCAAAGTTAAAGAGGTTATCAAAGGAATAAACCACTACTCGGTATTTTCTCAGTTCAAAGCTGCTCATGTAGAACGATTTAATCGAACTTTAAGAGAACGTTTGAAAAAATATTTTGTATATCAAGGTAATAAAACTTGGATAAATGTTTTGCCAAAAATTATTTTCAGTTACAATCATTCACCACACAGAGGATTAAAAGGACAAACACCTGCTGATTTTACTAAAAATCAACCAAAGTTAGAGAAAATCAATAAACCAAAATACAAGGTTGGTGATCATGTAAGAATTAGTAAAATCAATTCTTCACCATTCTTCAAAAAACTTTGATAATAATTGGAGTGATGAAGTATATCAAATTTTTAAAATCGATACAAAACAGAATCCTGTCATGTATGTGATAGTTGATCATGAAAACAAACCAATCACTGGTAAATTCTATGAACAAGAACTCCAAGTAATTCCTGCTCCTACAATATTTAGAATTCAAAAGATTTTAAAAACCAAAAAAGATGGTAAATATAAACAATACTATGTTAAATGGCATGGATATGAAACTCCATCTTGGATATCTGAAAATCAATTGATTAAATAAATATTATGAAAGATTTTTATATTATTTTACCTTCTAATAGTTGTCCTCTTATTTTCCCTGATAATGAAGCTAGTAAATTTAATGTCGAATTTCAAAATCCTATTTACTTGGATGGTGAATGGGAAGTAGCTCTCATGGACTTTACCTTTGTGTATAATACTTTTCCTTATTACAGTAATTCATTGATACAATATGAAAAAGTAAAGATGGATGAAGAAATTAAATATTTTAGAATAAATAATTCAAATCGAACCTTTGAAGTAATAAATCCTAAAAATACTCCTGAAGTTGACATGTTCATTGAAAGATATGAGAATTTGGTTGTTGTTTGTCCACATGTTCCATTTAAAATAACGTTTCCAGATTTTGAACATGCTAATAAATTTGGATTAAAATCAGTATCGGTTATTAGTGATAGTGATCATTTTCGAATTAAATTACCAAAATTTACAGAAGATAAAACAATTGATCAATTTGGTATAATTATAAGCGTTGTTGAAAAAACAAAATTTGAACATTATTTCGAAGATGAACTATACATCAATACTTTATCTGAAATACATGGTCAGTTAATGACAATTAATCCGTCTCCCTTTAAAGATTTAAAAATACAAAATAATGAATTGGTTAAAATAAGTCTTGCTGATAACATTTCATCAATATCCTTTGATAAAAATTTAACAAAAAACGTTGGGATTAAAGAGACAAACATTTACAGAGAAAGAAATTATTGGAACAAAAATTCCAAAATTATTTAATCATCATCAACAAATGTTTATTTACTCAAATATTATCGAACCATTGACTGTTGGAGATGTAAGAGTTCCGTTATTGAAATCTATTTGGATAAAAAAATATGAACAAGGAGAAATTGTGCAATTAGAAATGAAGAATCCAATGTATCTACCAATTTCTAATTCTTCTATAAACAACATTGAAATCAATATACGAGATGATAGTGGAAAATTAATAAAATGTTAGTAGAGATACAAAAAACACACTTGACATTACATTTTCGTAAAATAAATGATTAAAAAGATTTTTATGTGAATTTACCTTCTAATAGTTGTCCTCAGACTCATCCAAATAATGAAGCTGGTAAATTTAATGTTGAATTTCAAAATCCTATTTACTTGGATGGTGAATGGGAAGTAGCTCTCATGGACTTTACCTTTGTGTATAATTATTTTCCTTTTTACAAACATCAAATGTCAAATATAGTAAAAGTGTATTACATACAAGTTATGAATACTTTTACTATAACCAAGAAAAAAATGAATATACAATCAGTCACGACTCTCCATTTTATTTAATATATATTGACGGAAATACATTGAACATTAATTGTAAATATTTTCCTTTTAAAGTAGAATTCGATAGTATTAAAGAAGCACAAAAATTGGGATTTTCAGAAAAAAAAATAACTTTTAAACAAACCTTGAACCAAATCACTATTCCTCCAAATAATCGAAAAATAAAGTTTGATACAATTCGATTAACTATACAATATTATTACGATGTCGAGTTTACTGATACATTCGAAGAAAATATCATTACAGATCTTTCACAAATAAATGATCAACTATCACTCTTTTATCCTCGTCCATTTAAATCTGTTGATATTCAAAAAGGAAAAATTGTTAAATTGTAATGGATGATGATGTCAGTAAAGTTCAATTTAGTAAATTTTTAGCTAATAGTTTAGGATTATTAGAAGAAGCATATACTGACAAACTTATTATTGGTTTTAAAGAACCTGAAGTATTACAACGCAATCAACAATTGATGATCTATACAAATATTATGAACCAATTATTGTTGGTGATACATTGGTCCCTCTTTTGAAATGTATTTGGGTGGAAAAACATAAAAAAGATGATTTAGTACAAATAATTGAAAAGAATCCAATGTACTTACCTGTATCGTCTTCATATATAAACAATATAGAAATCAATATACGAGATGATAGTGGAAAATATAATTTGGAAAAGAAGATAAAACATACTTGACATTACATTTTCGTAAAATAAATGAGTAATCCTGACATAATACATTTTTATAGTAGTAACCAATCGGGTGGTGATTACCATATTTTGTTGGTAAACAATATGGAAACGGTTGGTTGAAGACAATAGGTAGATTTGCACTCCCAATTCTTAGACGAATAGGAAATTTTGGTATGAAAACAGCTAATGACGTAATAAATAACAATGCAAATATCTTGCCTGCTTTAAAATCAAATGCAATTTCTGAAATTAAAGAATCATTACCAGCAGTGATGCAACATTACCTGAAGTAATTAATAAAGTATCCGATGTATTTAAAAATGATAAAGAACAAAAAGGCGGAATACTTAAACGTCGAAAAATTATGAAGAAAACATATAAACAAAAGAATGAAAGGATATGGTACCATCTTTGAAAAATGATTAGTGCTAAATCAGAATTATGTCTTTTGATAGACCTTCTCCCCAAGCAGTGATTGAACATGGAGCATTTGAAGATATATACCCAAGGAATTCAATTACAGATGCTGGTTCTTCTTCGATTCAATTTTACATAAACGGATCGCAGACTGAATATTTAGATTGAATGATACTTTGTTATATATTCAATTGAAAGTTGTTAATAATTTAGGTGAGAATTTAGGCGAATCAGAAGTAATTCAAATAATTTCTTCTTCCAAACCCTTTTTAAAGATGTTGAATTAATTTTTAATTCAATCAAAGTTGAAGGATCAAATGATAGATTTGCCCACAAAGCATTAATTGAAACACTTATAAATTATGACGGAGATACTAAACGAACATCTTTAGGTGGAATGGGGTATACTAACAAAGACTTACGAGAAAAACATGGATTGAAAAATCAAAATCCTTTTCTTTATGTTCCCCACTTCAATTGATTTCTTTGATCAACCTAAATATTACTACCAGGTGTTAGTGTTCAAATTAAATTAACAAGATCAAATCCAACACTTAGTTTAACTTGTGCGAAAATTGAACCGAAAATTTTATTATTAGACGCAAAATTAATGGTTAGAAGAGTTCGTGTTGAACCATCGGTTTTGGCAGGACATCAAATTGGTCTGTCTACAAAAAATGCGAATTATCCTTTTAAGAAGCAAAGAAGTTGTTGATTTCTCATTACCTATTGGTTCTTCCTCTTTTTATAAAGAACAAATATTTGGAGATAGACGATTAACCTAATTTTATTCTTGTTGCATTTCAATCTAGTAAAAAGATTTAGTGGATCGTTTTCAGAATATTTTCTATATTTGATCACTTAATGTCAAGTCTATAACTTTAAGTAAAGGAAGTGATTATCGCGAAAAATATAGTCAAGATTTTGAGAATGATGATTTATAGTACAAGTTATATGCAATCTATTATTAGAAATATGGGTTATCTAAATAAAAATATGAATTGCGGTATCACCATGTCTGATTTTAAGAGCAAAGTATCCATTCTTTACATTCGTATTGGCACCAGATTTTGATCTTCACCAAAGTCAGTTAACAAAAGTGGAAAATTTACGATTAGATATTAAAATCGCATCTCACTTACTGAAGCTGTTTCGTAATTGTATATGGAGTTTTGAAAAGGAAATTTCAA
>CAUHTR010004351.1:0-37215 GCA_959609185.1 Schmidtea polychroa | reverse complement strand
AAATATCCTTACACAAAGCCAGATTTTGAGAAGCTAAGAACTTAATACAGTTCAGAACTCGTTTCAACACCTTTCGCCATCGTTCTTTTTCTGTGAATTTATGCTTCATCATCAATTTCTTTCCTACAAATAATCCTCCTCTTTTCCTTTTGACAAATAGAAAAAGATTGATGGTAACTTGAACTGTTTTCGTAAGTCAGCACCTATTCAGTCTTTTTCCAATTACTGAATGAAGTCGCTAATTCAAATGATGATCTGGAATTTGGAGTTGACAAAGAAAATAACAAGCAGAAGAAGCAATATGCTGCTCCACTGAAAAGTGAATAAATTCTCCATGGACGCTTCAATTCATCCCATTATTAATTATTTGCTTAAACCACATAGACGCCATTGAACTTACTTAAGAAACAGTGCTTATCATATATTTGTTTGGAAACGTAAGCGAACCATGAGTTATCCTTTCCGTAGGAAGCTGTTGTGAAGTTCTGTAAAAATCCAAATAACTGACGCCATGAATCTTAAGTAACGGATGACTGGAAATGTTAGGTTCAACGTCACTGTTTAGTTCTTCATTAAGTGATTTAAGTGTATCATTTTTAATATCTGAATCAGTCTCATGAATAGTACCCGGTTGATTATTTTGGACATATGGGTACTCATGTGTAAGCTGTCTTCCACTTCAACTCGTCCCTTTCAAGAAATTCTCCATCAACTTCTTAAACTTTTTAGCTTCTTTTCGCCATATCAACCTTGGTCATCCGGTTTTGACCACAGCTGTCTTCTGTTCCCGACATGTCTTACCTATTTGAAATCAAAATATAAATTTTCTCATTTATATATTTATTTTTTAATTATATGAATTTATTTAATAGTTATCTATAACTCTATTATTATTGTATAAAATAACACGTGCTGGAATATATCTACATACAGAGTATTGTTATAAGTAAATGGACACCCAATAAAATAGAAAAAAATGCTTAAAAAATTTCGTAAGTCAGGAAATTCCAGCATCAACCCTCGTAGTAGACGACAAAAACTATCTGGGCGTATTTTTCGGTCTTTGAAAGGAAGTGTTGACTATGATGATCGTACAGCAACTGTCCACATAGCAAAAGAAGTTGCTATATCTGTATCTACTACATGGTGATATTTGAAGAGGTTGGGATACAATGGCATAACTGCAGGGCGAAAGCCACTTCTGAAACCCAAGAATATTTTCAATCGATTTTCCTGGACAAAGGATTTTAGAAAAAAGTTTCATTACTTCTGGGAACGTGTTATCTTTAGTGATGAGAGTTCCTTTCAACAGTTCTCCACCAGTACTTGTGTTTGGGCGTGGTGTCGATCGGATCAAGAATACGATATGATTTATCTCCAATCCACTGTTAAACGCAGCATGTCTGTCAAGGTGTGGGAAGCTATTTGGTTCAATGAGAAATCGAAGCTACAGCATTGCCAAGGGTCTGTCGCCTCCACAGTTTACCGTCAAATATTACCATCAAATCTTCCAATGTATGAAAACTATGCAAGATGGTGCAATATTTTCAAGAACCTAAATGCTATATTTAAAGTAAAAAATATTAATCTACGAAAGCTGCATCAGTCTATTAAAATAATCACTGATAATGCCTCGAATCAGGTTATAGAGAAAGGGATTTGAAATGTCAAAACCTCCGCGATACTTGTGGTGTCCGAAGCGCACCTGGTGCCCCTTGAAAATTTGAGGCAGCAGATATTCCGACTGTCTAAAATATGTTATTTCATTTTCTTTAAAAACACATTTTGTGATACAAGTAAGGTTGAAATTAACGAGTACCTTTTTGTTCTTTATTAATTAAAATGCTATTCATATTTTCGTTTTTGTCTTTTCTTCCCTTTGAAATGCATATTATAAAAATAATTTTGTTTCTATATTTTTTTAAAACAAGAAAGTTAAATAAACCAAACTAAAATTAGCATAATTTCAGAATTTATCGATTTAAATTCAATCAATAAAACATTGGTAATTTTACAGATAAATCAATTTACAGAATACATGTTGATTTTTAGAACAATTACAACATGCACTCAAATATTGTATCATCTTTCCGGCATAATTTAAATTATAATTATAAACAATAATTAAATAATAATTATAATACATAATTTAAATAATAATAATTATTTTTTTTATTTTTATTTTAAAGTATTAATCCGTTTCTACGTTTTGATATTTTGGTAAATTAAAATTAAAAAATTGCACATGTGTGTATGTGTGTTATTTGTTTTATTGAACTGCATTAGATTATTATTAGCACTACATATTATAATTAATAATAATAATAATAATAATAATAATAATAATAATAATAATAATAATAATAATAATAATAGTATTATTATTATTATTATTATTATTATTATTATTATTATTATTATTATTATTATTATTATTATTATTATTATTAGTATAAAGTGATGATTTCTTGGTAGCAGAATTAATTAAATGTTAAAAAAGTAAATGATAATTTAAGCCTTTTGCAGCAGTGTCGGATGGTACTATTTTGGCGCCTGGAGCAAACTTCTTGAAAAGGCGCCTATATTGTTAAAGTCTAAATTTGATTTTTCGCCAATAAAGAGACAGTTTCGAAGCAATGTCAAAAATTTGAATTTTGTTCAATAAAAATTTAACATTATTGTAATAATATATATATATATATAGAGGAAAAGCGCTCAAAAATGCAAATTTATCAAAATATAGATTATTATGTAGAAATACGTGTTATAATAACAGTCAGTATGATAGTTTTGTTGAGAATAATTATTCTTCAATTTGATCGCCTTTTTTTCAGTGTGATTCTGGCGCCTGGTGCGGTCGCTCCCTCGCTCCACCCATAGATCCGGCCCTGTTTTGCAGCAAAGTATATATTTAATAAAATGAAAGAATTTTCAACTATAAAAATAGTTCTTTTCAATTTCCTGAAATTTAGTTGCTTTAATTTTCAAAAGCTTTTTTATCTTCTCTTTTATTTCCTTTTCCTTACTTCTCATTGGTTAAAAATAAACTAAATCAAAATAAACAATTTTTGAAGAATTTAAAAAATTTTTTTAATTAAATTTCCTCTAAAATTCAAAACAAAACAATAAAAAATTATTAGGTTTTCAAAGCTTGTATAATTAGCTTATAGAAACCAACTAAAACAAGTTTGCTACTTTCAAGGATCTTAAAACTGTACCACACCATCTTCAGAGCAGCGACTACCTCATGACAAGATTAAATAGAAACATAACTACCCATAGAGAATTCAAATACCACTTTAGTCTTGATGTATTAGTATTAGTATCACTATACACATCTATCGAACCAAAAGATGTTATTAAATGTTTAGAAAAGATATGAAGAGAAAGCGACTTATTAATAAAGGAAATGAATACCGAGAATATCATCAAACTTCTTACAGTTATCCTCAAGTACAACTATTTTACCTTTGAACAAAAGATATATAAATAAGTTAAAGGTGCCTATGGGTTTTAGCATGTCGAGATGGTTAGCAATCATCTTTATGGATATGACAAACACTGATGACCATAAAATCTATCGATTTGTAGGCAAGATATGTGTATGATATCTTTATCACTACCAATAGTAGAAAAGAAGCGGTAGAAATATTTCATATATTTAATGCGGCTCACCGAGATATTAAGTTTGAAATCGAATATCCGAAAAAAGATGGATCCCTCAATCTACTGGACTTAAAAATTAAAATAGAAGTAGATTCTTTAACATATGAATACTACAAAAACCAGCTCACAAAGAAATATGCACCAAATATCAGCACTTCTATACTTACAGAAAGTAAATGTCATAAAAAACGAGAAACAAAGGATAGCCAATCGACGTATTGAAGAAAATGAGAACTATAAGCAGCAATTAAACTTCAACAAAATCCTGCAGGGAAATGGATATCACAAAAAAGACATTAAAAATATGAATTCAACCCCAAAAAGATATAGAGAGGCAACACAAAAAAAGAAGAAATATATCTATCTGAATATTCCATTCATCAGTAAGATACTCGACTTCAAGATCCTGAAAGAACTTAAACGCACTGGCTTTCCAATTTGTATAGGACATAAATCTTGGACATTGGGAGAAGCATTGGCAAACAACACAAAAAAAGAAAACATTTTCACAATGGAAACTGGCAGACACCAAAGAAAATATGCTTTCGGAAAAAAATTTAATTAAAAAAATTCAAAATTCTTCAAAAAAGTTTTTTTTATTCAGTTTCTTTTTAACCAATTAGAAATAAGAAAAAAGAAATAAAAGAGAAGATAAAAAGAAATATGAAAATTGAAGCAACTAAATTACAGGAAATTGAAAAGGACTATTTTTATAGTTGAAGATTCTTTCATTTTATTAAATATATACTTCGCAGCAAAATGTTTAAATTATCATTTAATTGTTTTAAATAATAATAATAATAATAATAATAATAATAATAATAATAATAATAATAATAATAATAATAATAATAATAATAATAATAATAATAATAATAATAATAATAATAATAATAATAATAATAATAATAATAATAATAATAATAATGATGATGATGACAAAAATATAATAAATTAAATGTCCGAAAATTCTAAGATTCGCTATAAAATCAAAGATTAATATAAAACGATTAATCATTTCACTTAACATACAAAAGGTGCAGGCATTAATTTTGGAGATATTCCATTTCTTAGAGATTTAGGTTTCTCTAAAAAACAGATAGATATCCGTTTACGTAATCCAAATTGATTTTTTATCAACGCATTTTTGTATTTGGCTATTAAATAATTCATGAATATTCATTAGCTCGAAATAATAGAAAATGGTGCAATGAAGAGCGCAAAAAATAAACCAGTGAATAACAAAAAAAGTGTATAACTGCTACCAGTCAGGTAATTGGTAAGGTGAATTAAAACGAAATACGACTTACAATTCTCCCGGTTTGGTAGTCGTTGTTCAAGATACAAAAAGCCTTTCAACTGTTGATTATAAGCATGTGAAAAAATCTCAAATCTGTGGTAAATTTAAATAAAGGCCACCTGTTTTTGACAGATAAAAGTGATCGAAATCAGAGCAAAAAAAAGATAGTGAAAATGACGAAGATACGACTAGTTGAATATTCGTATTACACCACTCAACTCTCACATGTAGGTAATAACATGTAGCTGCTCTATCAAAATTAGCCTTTTCATTAAGGGCGGTATAAATTCTTGATAATATCAAGTGGATGTTTGATAAAGCCGCACTAAGTTTTTTCAATTAAAGTTTTTTCAATATCAATACAATTTGGGACACTGAAATTCGGTTCTTAAAAATATATAAAAAAAGACAGATTTTTATTCTACTTGTTTTCGTTCTTGAAAATATCAAGTACAATTGATTTAATAAAAATAACAACGGTTAATTAATTTGGTATACTCTATCGCAGGCTCATCAGATATTCATAGGATATCCAATATCAAAGTGATGTGAGATTTATCACCCCCAGCTGTGAGAGAGTATGAATATTCATCAGATGCTGCTGTTGGCAACAGACTAAAGATGCTGACATTCAAAAACCTAAATGCTGAGACGATGGCGACGTGGAGATTCGAAACTGGAATTAATAAACGTGCTAATTGTCATGTTAAAGGCTGTGATTTAATCGACCATCTATGTGTCAACAGTGCATAATATTATTGTTGCGTCATAGAATATCGAAAACAACCGATTTTGTTGTGTTTATTTAACAAAGGATTTGAACATTACTTTTTTCAGTTGGTTGAGTAGCCAGCATAAATGTTAACATTAGATGCCGTTGATTGCAATGTGCCAAACATTGATTTCTGCACATAGTTAATCGAAAAATCAATAATATTGATTTTTCAGAAAGTTTATGATATTTTAAATAAATTTTTTTCAAATTCATTCTTTTGTTTTTAAAATCTAAAATGTTAATTATGTTCTTTTAATTTTAACGAAAAATTTTCTGTGAAAACAACTAATAATTAATAATAGTAGTTGATTGTCAGTTTACAAAGTTTAGCCATTTCGCAATTTTCTATGACTTTAAAATTTATAAAAATTATTTAGATTATAATAATGTTTTGAAAACATTTTTGACTCATCATCATATTGTAAGCTTAAACGTAATCCAATCAAAATAAACCATTTCCCGTTAACAGTTATTTCTTCTTATCATTTACTTTAGTAATGAATCGGCTAAAAATGGTGATATACAGTATTACAGTCTTAATCCCATAAAATTTAAAATTATCGCTAGGCGCTAAATAATTTTTATTGAAATTCCTAATTTCATAATTTAAACATTTGAAAAGGTTTTGAAACGCTTTCCATAATTCTTCACTAACTATCTAAGAATAGAACAAGAAAAATGAAGTTTTTATTTCTCATAATAATTAACATTAAAATTTTTTAAAACTGTTTTACCAAATCGAATTTACAATATTTTTAATTTCAATGACCAATCAATAATTTCACAATCAACTCTACTCCTACTTAAATATTTATTATTATAGCTATTATTGTTAAAAACCCTCTGGATAAAAAAACCAGTAGTTTTTTCAGTAATGCCGAAGGTTAAAAACCTTAAAGAATCTGTACTGATAAGATTAAAAATTTGTATTAGCGAATTGAATCCACCAATCATATTGATGCACACTACTGCGCACAGACAGATTTTCAGCTAATGAAATTACAGCATTGAATTCTTTTGGTGGTTGCAGACGATGTGTCTAAATATTTACAAGTGTTTGACAAACACACGTTTATTAGAGTCAATTTAGTATTTATAAATGATACCTTATCGATGCAGTCCATTCAATCATCCACACATTCAAGTAGTCACATCTCACAGATATTAACTATTTATTACTAACTCATTTTATCAATGACCGCGCCTATACTTGAGCATCACTGGACCGATAAAAGTTCTGATACCTTTCAAAATAAGCAGACAGCATGGCTCCTGAATCAACTAAATGGATTAGTTCAACAGAAACCTTTTACAAATAATATAATGAATAATGGTAGTTTTTTTTATTATTTATATATTCGAATTTTAAGCAATATTTTTTTAAATTGTTTTCTTTTGAATAAATTGAATAATTATAATATAAAATAACAAATTCATTGATTTTTTAAAAAAACTCTTCGAACAATTTATTTAAAAAATTTAAGAAATTCATACGCAATTAAAATTTGAATTTTAAACAATATATTTCAATTTTGTTGATATATTTCAACGACAAGAGACAATATTCAATGATCATTTACAGACGGTAGCGATAAGGATAGCCATTGGCAGCGATTAATACAATTAAAGTTAAAGTTATCATAATTATTATCAACAAACAAATTAGACACCCTCTCAATCGTTGTCATACTTCATCAACTGGACTCTGTTGTCCAGCATCACTCTAGATAAGATAGCTCGACACGTGTCTAGCTCTTTTATTTGTTTTGCTCTCCATTGATTGTGTCAATAAAGCTTCCAATAACTAGTTAGATTCGAGCGCATCAAGTTTTGAAATCAAATTATAATCAACTAATTTGAAAGTAGTTTCATTATTTTCATGTATTCTAGATAATGCCCAACTGACAATGATGCCATCCGAATACAACAAAGCATTAAATTTGACATATTCGAATAACACAAATATTTATGATAAATCCCTCAATCAAGCCTGGATGGATTTCACCAATCAGTTTCGAATGATGAGATATATTCAACAAGTCAACTTTCTAAGCCGTTTCCAATCTCAAACAAATACCATCCAATCTCCAATCTATCCCAACAAAATCCAAACTCCTCAGAATTCACCGACAAAAAAACGGAAATTCGATTTTCGAAATCTCGTTCAATCCTGCCTAGAATCTGAGCAAATATCGGAAAACGATTCGACCATGGATCAAATCGAATCGACTGAAGAACCGAAAGAAAGTATTGAAAAGTAAAAGAAAATTTTTATTCAGCTATTTTAAAGTTGATGGATTATATTAGATCAACCAGTGAAGAATTCGAATTTCATCCCTATCTACAAGGAGTTGTTCAGGGGAATTTTCAGCCGTTTATGTTTAATAAATATTCGAAAAAATTATCAAAAACCAGAGGACCCGGAAGAGCAAGAAAGGAGTATATTTGCAGATTTTGTCATCGGCATTTTACAAAATCTTACAACTTGTTGATTCATGAAAGAACGCACACTGATGAAAGACCTTTCCCATGTGATATTTGTGGAAAAGCGTTTCGTCGACAAGATCATTTACGAGACCACAAGTAATTAATTTGTTGTGCTAATCTAATGATAAAAACTTCCTCATTTATAGATATATTCATTGCAAAGACAAACCATACAAATGTGATATTTGCGGCAAAGGATTCTGTCAACCAAGAAGCTTTTCATCTCACAAACTGCTACACAAGTTCGTTTGTTTTTATTGATATAGTTGAAATTATGTTTATTTTTATTTATTAGGTCTCACAATTAATTAGAATTTATCGATTTGCACAGATTATGTATCATGTAATAAATTGAATATAAGTTTTATTTTATTTGAATTTATTAATTTTTGTCAATTTATTTTCAAGGATAAAATAATTTGTAAAATATTTCTTAAAATAATTTATATAAATAGAATAAGTTTTTGTGCAATAGGAATTCTGCTAAAAACGAGGAGGTAGGAACAGGGACGTAGCCAGGATTTTAGCTTGGAGGGGAGGAGAAAATTATTAATTCACCGAGCAATTTTAAAAGTTGACACGGGAAAATAGAAAAAAATATTTTAAGATAATTAATAAACTTATTATTAATTATTAACAATGTATATTACAATAGAATATATTACAATATAATATTAATTCGTCTTTGTCCTTTCATTAATTCAGAAAGGATTTCATCTGGACTTATTTTAATGTCTTGATGAATATATAACACAGTCAAACGGTTTAACATTTTTTCGACAACGGTATTTCTTAACCCTTTGCGGTCCTATGTCGAGTCGGACTAGACGCCGACTTTTTCAACACAGGTCCTATGTCAAGTCTTTTTCAATGATTATTTATATTGTATGATTGTCATAAAATAAAATTTTAATTCCAAAAAATACCTTTGTTAAAAAAACCCAATTTAGTTCAAGAAAATCATATATACAGAAAATCATTAAAACAATTGTGGACCTGTAACTTTATTTTACAGACTGCAAAGGGTTAAATATGACTTCCGGTATTTAAGTGATGAAAAAGAACACTCTGCTGTACAAGTTGATAACATATTGGCAATTTTTTTTATACAATTCTCATAACAAAACCAAAATAAAGGTCTTATTAAAATAAATAGTTAAACACAGCGGTGTATTGCCAAATTCGTAACAAAGGGTTCGCAGTTAGTATGTGCCCTTATGCCATATCGGTCACCGCCACAGACAGTCAAATTACTATTAGGGGATCTGGCGTTTAGGCCCATGAAGCTCCTTCAGCGAATTTTCGGGTCCATATATATGCAATTTATATAAAAATTTGTAGAAACGGACATTTATTTCAATAAAAATAATTTCGATTTTTTTGAAATTAGTACTTGATTTTAACCTAATATTTTTTTATAGCCTAAAATTTTTAGGCATATTTATTATTTTGAACTAACGGTTCGCACGAACCAGACCGAACCGGCTTCAAAACCACCGCTGGTTAAACATACATGGCAATGATTTAATTATAAGAAAACGCCAATCAAATATTCTTTTCAAGATACATTTCGATAGGTTTCCTGTCATCATCAGGTAGGATATAATAAGTTATTATTATTAATAACTATATAAATTAAGGATTTTAAGCAAATTTATTAATTTTATTAATTATAAAAAAAAATTTTTTAATTGTTTTTTAAAAAAATCTGTTAATACAACGCAAAGAGAAATACTATGAGACAGAGATTACTGGTCACCAGCCCCGTACCGTGACACCTTTTGACGGGGGGCCCAGACTCTCATTAAAGGGGCCAGTAATTCTCGTGTAAACTAAGTATTTTATGAAAACAGACTAGTCACTACTCACACTTTGCACTCCGAAATGTTCAATTTAAAAAAAAGGAAAGCAAAATCGACATTTTGTCTGAACATTATTTTGCTACATTATTGCATATACTAGTATATAGGAAATGATTTTCGCACATTTTTTAGGAACAAACACAAAAAACAAATAGCTGCATGTATTTGCACGACGGACAATTGGACATACAAAGACAGAACACACAGTCACACAGATTTGAAAACTAAAGGTGAGTGCAATAGAAATTACACAGGAACTAGATCCAGAAAAAAGAAATTACGTGTGTGAGATATCGACATGACTCAAAATAGCTGCAGTCGACGATTTTTCATTTCATGAAACCGCCGAAGAAACTCATCAGATTTGATGTTATTACTGATATCACTTTCAAATGAGAGCAATACAAGGTTGGCTTTACGAGAATGGCTCATCGACGTACGAAAGGGAGTTAAGACACGAGATAAAGTACTGAAAGTCGCCTCACATGTGGCAGTTGAAGCACCGATTGTCAGTGCAGAAGCTGCAAGACGATAGACAGATGGAAAAGCATCTCGGTATGAGTACAGTTCTTGCACTAACTGATGAACGTTTGTCACAGTACTTGCTCTCTTCAATAGGAAAACCTTTGCAGTTTCAAATTCATGTTGGGTTTCGCTTAGGTCCACGCCACACAGTGTCGCTAAAGTCTTTAGATCCTCAATATTCAAAAAGTTTGCGTGATCAGTCTTCAAACATGCAAGAGACTTATAAAGGCTTCTGTTGGTGACACCGAAGCGTTTTGTTAGTTCCTGCAGAGTCCTATCAACGACTTCGTAATACATCTGGCGATATGCGCATCTGATAGGCAAGGCCTGGTGTTCTGGCTGTCCCACAGATCCGAACACAATGAAGTTGTCTAATTTTGAGTTCATCTGAGTTCTTCTTCTTTTTGGTGTCTGTTCCATATCCATTTGACCTTCGAATTTCCCAAAAAGAACTTGGAATTCCTCTTCATTGCGTAGGCTGTGAATGCGCTCTATGACGGCATCCATAACATCACATGCTGAAGAAAGGTCCATTGCTTGACCCTGCAAGCTATTGTTGGCTGTTTCAAGGATAGTCAGCAATGAGAGCACCATGTGTGCAATGAACTGAAACTCCACTTCATTGACTCGATGCAAGAGTCCAGTAGCTTCCAATTGAATATCAATTGAAAAGTGAGCAAATTCAGAATTGTATCATAATTAGTTGTTATTGCCTGAGTCGTCTGCAAGTGTCCTGTCCAACGATGTTCCATGAGCCGTGTCAATTTATCGCCTTGATATATGGCCGCAACCTTAGGATATGACAAAAATGTGTATAATTTTCTGCATATGTCGAAGAAGTCCCGCAGTTTTTGGCACTCAGAAACGGCACACACAAAAAACCAAATGCAACTTGTGGTTGAAGCAATGGACATACGGAATTTCTTTTTGTAGACGCTCCTGAAGCAAGGCCTGCACCCCACCATGCTGTCCAGACATAACAGCGGCTCCATCATAGCATTGGGAAATTATATTTTTAGGATCCAACTGAGCCTCTTTCAAGGTTGTCAAAATTACATCTGTGAAGGCCTCTGCATTGAGAGCAATTGTTCGGGAAATGCAGATTAAGTGCTCCTGAGGTAGTCCTGCTGAGACAAACCTTATGGCAATCGACACATTCTCAGTCCCTGTTCGATCTTTGGTACCATCCACCTTCAGAGTAAAATATTCAACATCCGCAGACTTGCACTTCTTAACAATTGACTCTTGCACTATTGATGCCATTAACGCGATAATTTCATTTTGAATTCAAGGTGATGTGTACGTGGCAATTTTGGGAATCGTTTTAATGATTCGAGCCAGCTCAGGATTTTTCTTAACAGTGTATTCGAAGAGACGTAAAAATAGACCACACGGAAGCTTATCATCCTCATCAATATCATCTCTACTGAAACTGTCACCACGAAACGGTTGTTCTTCAGCTGTGTTTCATTAATCAAAGTGCAAACTTCCTCACCTTTTTCACATCTCAGCTGTTTCTCTTTCCAGCGTTCCATGGCATGGATGTGGCCAGCAGAAGATTCATGCTTTTGAAAACCTTTTCCTTTTTCTAAAGCCGATTTCCAATTTCGGAATCCTCCTGTTCTGAAAGCACTTTCGCCAGCAGAGCCGGGCAATGAAAATTTTGTACAGCAACAGCAAAAGCATCTTTCTCAATAGAGTACTCCAAATATGGTCTTCCATTATACCACACAGACGAAAATGAGCGTTCCCTTGAACCAAACGAAGTCTTTGGGAAATTTACATCTCAATAGAGTACTCCAAATATGGTCTTCCATTATACCACACAGACGAAAATGAGCGTTCCCTTGAACCAAACGAAGTCTTTGGGAAATTGGCTGGCGTGGCATTTCTTCACCCAGATCACATTTAGTAGATGACAGAGTCTTAGCAGGTGCACAAGATGATGAGGACATCACTGCACTGTCACGGATACATGAAATAGCAGGTACAGATGAAGGACTAGCACAAGTTGAGGACATAGTAGCAGAGATACTATCACTGGATGAAGTGACTGAAGTCACAGAATTCTTTGGAATGACTTGGAAGAAATTCATGATACTCTTTTGTGTCGACATGTTCTAATACGATGAAAATAATGTTACAAAATATGATCAATTAACATGTCACTCTGCCATAGGAGTGAGTTGAGTATAATGACATGTGATGTGCTCTCATTGGCCTATCTCTCTACCATCGTATAAAGACCACAATGCACCCACTCCGTGCTCTGACACTCAATCATGCCTCCATGCGTTGTTACTGCCTGTGAGGCAGGAAAGACAGACAGCACGCACCCTACCCACGCCACCGACTTCACATGCCAGTCTCTTCCAGTGAGGCAGATAGATGGAACATCCTACCCCCGTCCACACTACATAAACCTCTACATGTGCAACTCATGCACACCCATGTCAATGCATGTGTGCACGATAGCAATTTTTCTTTTATCAAACATATTGAATGTAATTTTTATTCATGTCCGTTTTTTTATTTGGGGGGGCCAGACTTGCGTTTGGGGGGCCAGACTTGCGTTTGGGGGGCCGGGCCCTCCTGCCCCCCCCCCCGACGGTACGGGCCTGCTGGTCACTATACTTCATCCGAAAGTTTTTGTGAATTCAAGTATAAAAGAAATATGGTGAAAGGGTTTATTTATCGTTTATGGTCTTTGTCTTCTACTTTTGTAAATTCAGTAAAAAGTGTTGACAAATTGGTTGAATTGTTAATGAAGAACGGTTATTCAAAATCCTTTTTACTAATTATGGTAAAAGAGACTGTTGACAAATTTATTATAAATCCTAATGATCCATGTTTGAGAAAATCTGGATGTGATTTTGTTGAGATGTTGAGATGTTAGTCACAAAGTCAAAGTTACTCTGCGATTAGATTGATTTAATTAAAAGAACACTTTGTTTTATTCTACAAAACGAATGAGTTAAAGAAGGAATTGTTGCTTTATAAGACCAAGCAATTACTTTTAGATGAAATATTAAACATTAGGAGAAAGGGTTAAGGTAATCGCTTCAATGTGCAAGGCAAAAGTAGAAATTTAAAAGACGCCATATTGTAGAAAAATATTGCTTTGGCCTACTTTAAATTCTTGTATTATTGATGTTAAATACTGTTTGGGTTAGTAGAAAAACGAAAAAAAATTATATATAAAAGTAAGGCATATAAATATTGGTAAAATCAATAAAATGGGCAAAAATTAATTAAAATTTACAAAAAATCAAAAATCAATATTGAACTGGGATATGGAATATGGTTGAACGCCAAATTGATAGAGGAGTTCAGAAATTATAATGAAAATTTAATAAGGGGTTCACAGGGAAAGTTAATGCAAAAAAAAAGAAATTAATTAATCTGTAATGGAAAGCCCGAGCCAATGGGAAGCCCGAGTCCATGGGAAACCCGATGCGCAGTGAGACCCAATCAATCAGATAAGAGAGGGAATATTTCGAGCGCCAATCTAGGATAAACAAATTTCAATAATTTGGAAACCCTCAAATGTTTACCTAGGATTCCCGAGAGATAATTAACAGGAATTCTGTAAATAATCGCCCTCTCAGAAACAGTATAAAAAGAGAGCTCAAAAACAGACAAGCCGCCAGTTGCTCAAAGAAACTGTTGGGCTGAGTCGAAGGGTATCTAAGAAATTAGGTTAAGCATAACTAAATTAAAATAAAAATAAAGTAAACAAATTTACGAATAAAATAGAATAGGATATAAGAAAAAACAATAATTAGAAAATAAGAATCAAAACAAAAAATATAAAAATAAGAAAAATTAAAATAGGACAATAGAATGACGAAAAATAACGTAAAATGTAGTAAATAATAAGGAAATTAAAGAAAATAAATAAAAACACAATAAAAATAAAGAAAATAGGAAGAAATAACTCAAAAACAAGAAAAATAAATTAAAGTAATAAAAGTAAGCGGTACTCAATTCTGATTGGTCCGCGTAAATGAAAAATTAATATATAAGCAGGCCTTAAAATCATAATGATTACCGTTAATCCAACAACTTCAATAGGTAAGTAAATTTTAAAATTACTATGACCGTTAATCCAACAACTTCAATAGATAATCTTTCGAAGAAACAGCAACTCACAGTTAAACAACCAACCTTACAGATAGCAAATCACAGCAACTTACAAGGACTAATCCAGGATCCAAGAAACTTCAGCAAAGCAACAGTTGAATCTATTCAATATTCGAGTATTAATTAATTCGACCCAGCACTTTTTCGACTCAGCCTATACACTCATACTAAACACTCGGTAAGGAACTTTTAATTTTATATTTAGACCTTTTAAGTAATACTTATGTATATGTATGAACTAATTATATTTTTAATTTAAAAGACCTTGTTTTTTTTTCGTTTGATTCACAATAAGTTGCTTGATTAAATGATTTAATTGGTTAAGTATTAACAATAAACGATTTACTCCGAATTATTGATTTTATGATTTGTTGATTTTTATGAATTATTAATTGATGCTATTCAAAATTTTCGAGAAACGTGGCGTTGAGATACTCCATGTCATGATGTGAGGTGCCTTCGGGAGCTCAGCCGGTGGACATGGGGTTTTTCAATCACGCAGCTGATTCGGGCCGTAATGTGGGGGCTTCCTCACGGGTCCGTCGCTGAAGGTGCGACTAAATTCTATAGAAAAATCATGCTAGAAAATTGGTAGTCATACAGTGATCGAAAGCATAAATGTATGGATAAATGAATAGGAGAATTTTTGGATGTTCGCGCAGTGATTGAGGGTGTCGCACTATCGTATCATAGCATCGTCTCTACCAAGCTCAAATTGTCTCCATCATCCGAAAAATCTATGCAAGGCTTTCGTCAAAACTATCCGAACATTAGTAGTACCATATGTGGCATATTATCGGTGTTCATGATTTCACTCGAAATTTGTTCCTGAAATTTTCAGCCTACGAACCTTCGTAACTGCTATTTTCATCGTCTATACGTTCTCCTAGCGACGTGTTTGTATGGGATCACATAAAATAAATAGTTTCAAAAAATTTTTTAAACATAAAATACAAAGAAATCTGATCAGGAAAATTTATTTCTAAAGATAATTTAGCATGATAATCCTTACATATCGGATATAAAATATCTGCATTTCGTTGAGTATAAAATCCAGCGATGAGATAGGCAATAAATTTCCAAATCGACATGAACAGTTGGTATACGTTGACAGTGGCGGAGGGCCACGAGTTGAATTGATAAATAGAATTTGAGCAGTTGCACAATCCGTCCTCGAAGTAAATTATATCCAACAATAGCGATGCGAAAAATCTTGCTATTCCAAAATTTCCATGAGAGATAGCACGTCAATATCGTGTGAAGTAGAGTTTGGGCATTTACGCAGCTTGTCAGTCAGGATTACATTCCATAGAGAGAAGGCACCTGCATGCATACACAGGCACATAATATAAATTCCAGACTGAGAATACCAGTCGGTGACTATGATCAAGAATCGGTGTGTGAGAACAAATTTTCGTGCGTCACCTGGGTTAGGATTGTGGCAGTGTCTAATCGCAGCATGTAGATTCACAATGAATATTAATCATGGAAAATCATACCTGGCGCGTCAGATGTATTTTTCACTAAATCAAATCATTAACGGCTAATAGATTTCCCACCAGTCGGGGATAACAGACAGTAGTGGAATAGACATTTTGAGTCCACTTGGTTGGATTTACTCATTGTTTAACAAATTCTTGTTTATCATAAATAAATAATTGAAAATTGAGTGACAAATTCTTGTTTATCATAAATAATTAATTTAAAATTAATCGACCTATTTACATATAAATATACACATCGAAACTATTTGTTTTTGAATAATCCTGTAATTCAATTCGAACTCTTCAAATGCTATCCACTATTCTTCGAGCAAATTAACTAAATCGTAATTTCATCAACATATAATTTTCCTTATCAATGGTAATACCTTACTTTCATAGGGTAAAATCGTACATGACTGATTTATTTTCTTATAAATATTGACCCAAGGTGAGCAAAAGTCCATAGCGTAGAGGGATTTCTTCGGCTAATAAACCCGTTTTGTCTGTGAAACTATCTATGATCAATAAAGTATAATTGTGACCGGATGATGACGTTTCTAATTTGACTTAATTTATTTTTATTTCCATCTTTTCTTCACAGCTACCCAAGATGTTACCCAATTCCAAGACCATTCTCAGACCTTGCTTTTCTTGTTCAGACAAGAATTCAATAATCAAAGACCTACAGGCTCAAATCGGAAAGTATAAAAGAAAGATAGACGAGTTGGAGGGGACATGGTTTAGTCCCACTCAGATGAAAGAGACTCAGAAGAAATTATACCGAAGCGAGCATTGTCGTGATGCTCTAATTTCCGAGAGTCGCGCACAAAGAAGCTTGATAAAAGAGCAGTCGGAGGCGCTGCATAAATTGTACGTACAAGCAGCAACCACTAGGAAAATCGCAAAGATCCCTATTAGTGAAGCCGATAATCTTTTCCCAGCGCACCACGACACCTTGGTCAGGTCTTCATCTCCGTTCAGGAAGTCTTGCCGTGAGTGCGTGGAGACCGAGCTTTCTCCCAGAGGTCCAGATATTGTATTCGCCGGGACTAGTAAAGTCCAGTCAAACATCGCGTCTTCATCTACCGTGCAAACACCAGCAGCTTCAAAACCTAAACGCCGACAGCTGTCACGCGCCGAACGTAAACGAAAACAACGAGAGCGGGCATCTGTCAGGCCGAGCACTACGTCAACCGTCACTCCAGTCAACAGTAATAGCAATCCAACTGTGGTCGATCTAACAACCGGGATCTCAGGGCGAGTCATCTCCGCCGCCGGGGTGATATGGGAGGAAAACGCCGCCGAATTTTTCGATTTAGACGAGTTACTCGCCGACTCGGAGTGGGAAAAATGAGAACTTCCCCGTGAAAGGGCCTCATCCTTCGGAGAGACCTGAACATCAACTAATATCATTTTCTGTTCTTGTGTTTTTCTTACTTTTGTAGAGCTTGTCGTATGAATTATCAATGTATAGTAATGCTAAAAATAAATAATTTTCCGTCTATATATGTGTTCTGGTTTTCGTCGTAAGAAATTTAGCATAAAATTGGTGGATAGTATTGAGAGTCTCGGAAAACCGAGAAGCATTAGTCAGTTGGCAATCCCAGTTAGAAACATTGCGATGGGGTAACCACATGAATAGACGTAAGTCCTTCTATCGGCAGTCAGGGATAGGAAGTCGAGGCCTCAGTAAGGAGTAGTCCGAAGGAGGTGGCTCACCTGCTTACTGGCGTCTCGCCGGCATAGCACAGTTCCAACGTGAAGTGATTCACGGGTGCTATGTTGGAGTGTAGGTTATGTACGGGTCCTGCTCGGGGATGACAAAATAAGGACGAGCGTAATCAAAGTGGGCATTCATCCTCTAGGCTAAAAATGGAACTAAGGGTGGTCACCCGAGTAGTACCCGCAACAAAACAAAGAGAAGCTCAGACAATCAGACTATCATGGATCAGAGATCGAAATGTCTTAATTGGATAAAGCTTAATCCTCATACCAGAAAAGGTGATTGCCCCTCGGGTTATCTACCTTAACGAGTAATATTTTAGTTAAGCGAAAGGTGCAAATATAGTGACTAATTGTAATTTGATTGAAACTGAATAAAGTTATTATGTGTTGGGTTTCAACTTATTTGTTTGAATAAGAACATGAGGAGTCAGAGAGAAAAATAAAACCCAAAAATACCAACTTTCATTTTCTCTAAAACTAATTTCTTTGAAAAATCGAGCATGACGATCATTAAAAAATGCTGTTGTAATCAACTTAACATCTGTATTGATTTTGTTAAACACATTTTCCGGACATCGCTTTGCAAATGGGAAAAAGTAGTCATCAGATGTGGATATGAGGTCTTATGAAGCTTTACTAGATTTTCTAACTTGACCTCCATTTGAATTTGCAAAAAATACATTTGATAGTATTAGAATAACTGAACTGGTTGCACATTATCTCCAATATTTATTATATATTCTTCACATTCTTTATTGTTCACCACCATTTTCTTGGTCATTTGTTATTCAGAGAAAATTGGATCAGTAACATGTAATAATAATAAAAAGATCTGACAAATCAAATTAATGCACAACAGTTGCGCTGTCTTTGTTTTTTTACTGTAATGTCTTTATGAAAAAACTATAATGTTATGATTTGACAAAATTCAAATATTTATTTTATCACAATTTCTAATTATTTAAACAAAATTAAATTAATATTTCGTTAAAATGGTTTGGTGTGATTAATGCTTTTCTAATCACAACAATTCTCTCCTCCTAATTTGATTGCCATGCTGGTTTTAGACGATCAACTGATACATTCTCCCGATTCGATAGCTTGAAATATTTTGGCTGCTTTTCTAATACACGAAACGGACTTGTATATGGAGCTTCTAATGATTTCCGTACATCTTTTCTTATGTACACGAATTCACAATCCTTAATAAATTTTGGGATCGTCATACCATCTTGCAATGGTCTTTCTATTATTCTGAAGCTCTCAATAATTTCTTTTAATTGATATGTGTAGAAGCTTCTTTTAAAGAATTAAACATAATTCCTGGTACAGCAAGATCACATCCAAATGCTTTCTTTACCGGAGAGTAACCTGTTGAATCGGGACTGTTCCTTATAGTTATTCGTACCTGTGGTAAAACTTCAATCCACCCTTTATTAGTTTTATCCATAGAAGCCATAACTTGAGATTTTAGTGCCCGATGGAATCTTTATACTTTTCCATTGGCTTGGAGATGATAAGCGCATGTTTGATTTGTATTTATTCCAAGAACATTGTACATATACTGGAATAAAGAGTTATAAATTTCCTACCACGATATATTACGATTTCAGATGGGATTCCATTTCGGGAAATCCATACTTCAATTAGTGATTATGCCACGGTTCCTGAATCTATATTTTTAATGGCCAATATCTCAGGCCATGATGTTTGTCTATCGATCATTGTTAGTAAATAGAACTTACCGCTATTTGTTAGGAGAGGTCTAATATATCTAATATATCCATGTGAAGTGTAAAAAACCGAAAAGCTGCCGGGAAGGATTGCAATGGTGCTTTGATAAGACGATATACCTTTGGTTTTTAGCAGGAATCGCATTGCTGACACCACATCTGGACATCCTTTGTCATCTTGTGCCACGTATATGAGCTCAACATCAATCTTTTGGTCCTTCGTATTTCTGAATGAGCGACATTGTGAATCATCTGAAAACCTTCTCTTCTGAGACTCGAGGGTAATATTAATTCCCCATTCTTCATTAATAATTCATCTTTATTATGCTTCATCTCTTGTTTCGGCTTTTGTAGTACCTATTCATTCGACGTTTTCTAAAAACTAATTGAACGTCTGTTCTAGAAACTTGGTTTTTATTTCCAGGGCAGTAAACTATCTTGCATTGAAATAAATTGAAATAAAATCTTCTTAGTTGTTTTGTTGTTTCTGGCAATTTATAATTTTTAATTGTTGTAATTTTAATTTCTAAAGAACAAATTCCAGTTCTTGATATGTGATGACCCAAAAAAATCAACTTCAGATTGCATAATTTAAAAATTCAACTTTATTTAATTCATTTGCAATTATTTTTAAATAGTTGTCATGTTCTTCTTCTGTGTCTGATGCAATAATTACATCATCCAAGTATGCTATTGCGAATGTAAATTTCTGTAGTATTGTGTCAATTGTTCTTTGAAAAGTCGATGAGCACGGAATTTCTGGCTTGAAAAGTTTTCGTGCCAAACATAAACAGATGTTCCTATATCCGCTAAAAATTTGTCTTTATTATTATAAATAAAAATTTGATTTACTGTACACCACTTTTATATACACTTTTAAATACACGCTTCGACGGTTGTTAATTTCGAAGCGTTTTCCCATTTCCCGGTATATATATAAAGCAATCGGGATCCATCTTTCAGTTTGTCACATTTCCCGGGGTCTTTTCCATATTTACTGTGATAGAAACAAAGGCTTTTCGATTTCTTGGGAGTTTCCATAAAATAGAATATTTCTTCTTTTAATTCCACGATTTCATCCATTAATGCCTGGATTTTAAAATTGTCATTCGAATATGGTGTTTCATTTTCCATGCCTTCCATCATCTCGTCCGATGTTGCAGCCAATTCTTCTGTAGACTTTCTTGAATACTTGTGATTATGAGCTTAATATCCTTTGGCAGAGCTTGAATAAACTTGTGTCGCAATAATCGCTGGTCTGTTCTTTTGGCTTCTGTAAACGCCGTACTAATCCTCTGAAGAAGTTGCGTGGGTTTTAAATCGTCTAGATTAAAGTGCGTACTCAATACATTTTGTCAGTGGCTTGGCAAAATTCTTCATAATAATTCCTTTGATGCATTGGTAAGATTCATTAACTGTCTCTGGCAACGATATTGGCAACGATATCTTCTGGAAGATCAAATTTCGTCGAATCATTTGATATTTTAGACAATTTGAATTTGGATTCTAGCTGTTTGAACCATAGAGCTGGATTACTTCTTTAGAATGGACATGGTTTGATTGAAACTCGCTAAATGGCCTCTTCTTATTGTTGTTGAATTGCAACGTGGTTGCCAATTTTATGATTTGACATAATGATTTAACAAAATTCAAATATTTATTTTATCACAATTTTTAATTATTTAAACAAAATTAAATTAATATTTTGTTAAAATGGTTTTGTGTGATTAGTGGTTTTCTAATTACAACAAATAACATTAGTCTTATACACAGAGCCGGCTGTTGGTTTTACAAGAGCTCGGGAAAATATTATATGCGGGGCCCCTTCACAAAAAAGAGGAAATTATACATGAACATAATTTTATCAATACATTTAATGAAATATTTATTTCTTCAATATATTCAATAATATTCATACATAAACAGAATATTTTTTATTCTTATTTCGGGAGTGTTGTATATGCGCAAAGCGAACATTACTCTTTCACTTTACGCAGCAGCTGCAGCAGACAAGGAGACTGTAGATGACATCACATGTACAGACATGTAAAGAAACAACCTTAACGAGATAGATGTTAATACAAGGAAAGATCTATCTTAACATCCGATTTGTAAAAAACGTTGCATTTTGTGTCAAAAACTTGCCCTAGCTACTAATAATTGTTAGAAATATGAAAGGGCGGGGCCTCGTGAAAAATCATCGAAGTCCCGACCTCTGAGCCGGCTTTTTTTAAAAAGAAAAAATTAAAACACCTAATAATTTACTAATTTACATTGTTTTCGGTTTAATTTATATTGATATTTACTAATAAAAATCATTGACGTGAACGGCGAAGGGCTTTATTTTTCACAAAAATAAATCAGGAAAAATTTATAATATATTAGCTCAATGGACTTGTGTCTAATAAAAGAAAGGAAAAGATTATTTCCAGCTTCCAAATTTTAGTCATTGATGCCGTGAAATTATGCAACTGCAATCTTATAGACTTTTCATGTATTCTTAACAACCCTTAATGCCAAAGAAAATGCGTTTAAGGGAGTATTTTATTCTCTGTTAGGATCAGACATGAAATGATCACGTACAATTGTGGCATTCATGTATATTACAATGATATTCGAAAAATCGGATAAATATTATAAAAAATACTTTTAATTTTTAATTAAATATTTTTAATAATAAATATTTTTGTAATAAATAATTAATAATAATTAAATAAATTAAATAATTAATAAATATTCAATAAATTTGTCCTTGAGTTACAATTAAACAAGTCTTGGAAGGAAATGAAACAACTAAGAGAAATACGGAAAATTGACAACAAAGGACAGGCGAAATAAATTTTATTTAAGTTAGGACTTAGTTCAATGTATTTTATTGGTATATGTATTGAAGACAATATACTAAATCTTTTCAAACTTTTTTAAAAAACAAGTTAAGATTTAAATATTTATTAAACATTAAATATAACATTCACATTAATCATCTTGACATTTAGTTCAATAAATTGTTTAATTTTCCGTTACAACGGCTTTAGTAAAAAGGTCAAGGTTATTTGAGATCAAAGTAATTTAAAGTCAAGGTCATCCGGGTCAAGGTCATTTGAGGTCAAATATTTTTTTTAATTAGCAATTACATCACATATACTTTTTTATAAGAACTTTTGATATATACATCAATGATTCCAAATGTGTTCCCAGGCACCCCAGGGTTCCGAGAGATAATGAGTTCTGACACTAAATATTTCCAATTTTAAAATTGATACAAATTTTGCTATCGTCTGGAACATCATATTTATGCGAATTAGTATTCTCAGCATTGATCGAAATCAAATTTAAAAACCGCGAACGATTACTGATGGTTGACCAAGAAATGAGAGTTTACTTGTCGCCAGTCAATTGAATTGAGCCTCTAATTGAAAAAATTGTGAAACTTGAAAAATAAATGCCATTCCTCTCACTAATAATTTCAAATTAAATTTATTCTCATTCTTTAAATTTTTAGCTTATTAATTGTTTGGGTTCAATAATATTTGAATAGAAATGAAAATAGATTGACAAGTCAGACGGTTCCAGTTGTCTAGAGTATGGGAATCAGTATAAATCTATAAAAATGGCACATAAGCACAATATATATTAGAGTCCGAACGATTTTCTTATTTGAGACTTTTACAATACAACCAACTATGCGTCAATGTATTTTCAAGCGGTAAAAAAGTAATCCTAGTGTTTAAAATTTAGATTGTGTGCCATTTGTTGAAAATCTAGTTAACGTAATTATGCGATTGGTTAAGCTATGATTGATTGGATATTTTATATGTTATCAAGCAGTCATTTCCCATTTTTATATAACATCATGACTGGTCTTAGCAGCAATGATAAATTAATATTAATAAGTTTTCCATTTAATTATTTATTTTTAATTTTAGAAACATTAATGGGGATCTCGATTGGTAAAACATGGGGTACTGTACACAAAAACGATTATAAATATGATTTGTTGCGCTTGTTCGAGATAATTCTATTGAGAATATTTCTTGTAACTAGAATTGGTTTGGAGAAACATTTCGAAAAACATACCATCATCGCCTGTGAAGAATATATATTGATATCTTAATGTTTAATTTTGGGTTTTTGGTTATTAAAAAATTTTACACAAAAAGAATTAATAAACATAATGCATAGATAAATCATTAGATTTAACCTATAATGACACCCAATTGTTATCTGATAGAATTACTGCTCTTGCACCGACAAAAAACCACTGTTGAAGCACTCTGTCGTCAAGATAACATTTATTTTTACCTCAGACATTACGATCAAATTTATGATAGAGTTTTAAAAACGTAAGAAGTACTATAAGTATAAAATTTGATGCAGCTCACATTCTTCGTATGGAAGAACGCCGCTCATATCTAGGTCGACTACTGCAATACTTACACAATGGTAAAAGCAACAAACAGTCAATAATAGATTATGTCACAGGTCTATTTCAATAAAAAGTTGTAAATTAATATTAAACTTGCTTGAAAGACGCGACGCTTAAAATACGACCGCATTACTAACAGTTCATACAAATGGATCTTCTATTTTAAATAAACTTTTGAAATTAATTCATATTCTGATTCAATACTTGAATTTATTTATACACAAAAACAATTAAGTGTAGCAAAAGAACTGGATACACTGATAGAGTCAATCAAATTTGAGCCACTTACCAAAAATTCAAAAAGAGATGTCTCATTTAAAAATGAAGAGGAAGTGGTAATTATTTAGAAAGGTCATATTTAATGATCATAAAGCCTACTAGTGTAAAGTCTGAACAACAATTTTCATCGACAGGAAAAAATTGTAATAAAAATAGGAAGTTATCTAAACGGTCAAATGCTGGACAAACTGTGCTTTCTTAAAGCTCATTTACAAAAAAACAAGAAATGAAATTATAATTTATTTATTTATATTTTATGCACTATGTATTTTTTATCTTATTTTTATGAATTGACGTTTGTCTGTTTTTTATCATTAGATAATAATATAAAACATATTTTTTATTAATATTCCCACTTTTATTATGTATTTTCAACTATAAAAGTTAAATCCATCTTTAGATCCATCCTTAAATTTGCAGCAAAAATCTTGAAACTAACAATATATATTTAATCAAAGAATTTCTAAATAACAAGTTTTAATTAATTCACAAAATCCGCCAATTCCAAATTATTTAAACAAACAGATATCTAACTATAAAATTATGTAAGCTTTCATAAATTGTCCAATGCTAATAACGAGATCCGGGGTCTGAAATAAGTTAATCTCGATAACACGGGATTGAAACTTTGACATGGGATTCCAAATCCTAACATATATTTAGATGAAATTAATTAAATTTCAATTATTTATCGTTAGCAATATTGCAATTGAATGTAGTATTTCCTAAATTATTGGAAATCGTTTTACATTTACAAAATTAAGTTTTTGATAAATTAATAAATAAAAGATTCTTTATTATGGTTTTAAAATCATTTGTTTCAATATTATAATGTTTATTTAAAACTTATAATGGTGGATCAATTAGAAATTTTTATGAATAATAAACGGAGATTAAAAATCCATTTTTATCAATTAAAGGTTATTTTTTATTTATTTTTAATTATAATTTGAGAAAAATTTTAAGTTACTAAATAAAATGATTTAATAGATTGTTGTTAAAACGATGTTTTGAAGTGATGTTATTAAGCAACTATAGAATTATTATTATTCATTTAATTATTATGTTTGTTTTCATATCTAAAAGTTCAATAGAAATTGTCTTATAGTAGATATTAAATAAATTTAAAAAGATTTCAAAATGTACTTTTGAAAATTTAAAAATATATTTGATAGTTTTGAAAAATGACTATTATCACTATATATGCCTCACTATTTTACATTTGTACTGCATATGTGATCATCCATCTTATAAATAATCATTGGCGAAAATGTGGGTACTATTGCCAGACAGTAACCACTGGCAAAAGATAGATAAACAAATGAAATATATTTATAAATTTTCACAAAAATGGACTTATTAACTTTTTTTATAATTATAACGTTTTTTATAATTATCATTATGTTATTTTTTATATAACAGTATTTATTGTTACATATCAAATATGTGTTATCAACATGAATTTAATTTTACTATTTTCAAAAATTTTCCACAAAATTAACAGTTACTTGTTTCTCGATGAGGTAAAATCCTTTTATCACTACTTTTTTTATCGTTTCCAAACGACTTCATTTGATTTCTGAATTCTTGCCAACTCCGCTGATTTGGTTCTTAAGTTCTAGTTATTGAGATCTCCATCTCGCATTCTTTTTCGTCTTTTGGTTTTAATCTCCATGAGCCTTCATATCGTATTTCAGGTTGATTTCAAAATTCAAATCCTAGCAAGAACGAGCAATTTTGAAAATGCTTTTTCCCATTGAGCTATCTTTTGCATGTTATTTGTTTTGATATTTTCGACGTTCTCGAAAAATTGAAATCGTTGGTTGTTGATGCTCTATTTGGTTCGTTCGTGAACATATTTTGGTGTTTGAAGGACTTATCTTTACTCTTCGTATTTAAAGCGTGTGTCTTGTTTGTTTGTAGTGGACTTCATGCAATTCTCCAGATTCGAATCCTTGGTAATACATATAATTAAGCGCATAGAATTTGATGATCTCTATACCCTTGAATCTTCGGATGAATTTTTAGCGGTCGTTTTCTTTTCGATACTTCGTTTCTTTTGATTTGGCATTGTAATAAATCTTGTTATTTTTGAATTTTATTTTTCTGTTTTCTTATAGCCCTTGAAATTTTTTTTCATTATTTACATCGTTATCCATATCATTTTTATTGCTACCCTGGTCTCATTATTCACTTTTGTTGTTTGTATTGTCGGTATTTCTTCGATTTAACTTCGATTTCTTTAAAATTTCCTTCAAACATTCATATATTTTCAGGGCTTTCTTCTAGATATTACGTTCATCTAAGGAAATCCTTCTTAATGGTCTTCTATCCGGATAACAAGAGCTTCCATTTTCTCCATATTTAAATCCGACAGTTTTAAAAATGTTAAAAAATTGATTTATTTTTTATTCAAATCTCTTAATTGACCAAATTGTGGATCCGTTTAGATTTGGTATTTTGGTTATAGATAATGATATTCTTCGATTTATTTGGTTCAAAATTTCTATTTTTTGTTGAAGCGTAATTACGTTTCTTTTAGCATGTTTCGTATTGATATTTTTTTATTTAAGTGTTAAGCAATGATAAATTTAAATATTTCACGAAAAAAAGAAATCTTTAACTGTAATATACATGAATTCTTTAAATATAAATTTTGATTATTTTCAATCTGATGCTGGTATTTCAAAAATAGTCAAATTCGAGAGATTTTTTTGGCTTTTTTTAATAATTTCATAGAAAGGCAATTCGAATCTGTTCATCTTCAAATTTAAAACATAGACACATGTTGACATTTTCCAAGATTAAAACAACCAAGAAAACCAATTATTAATAATTTAAAAATCTCGATAAATCAAAAAATAGTTACAAAATTTGACCTAATCCAATTTCGAAAGCACAAAAAATAACCCGGTCCACACTTGTGTGCGCACACATACAAGTAAAGTCATTACAACAACGTGCACACAGACGCGAGCTCAAAATCAGCGGAAACAGCCAATAAGAAAAAATAATCCAAACTAAAAATTTGAAATTAAATATAATTATTAACATATTTGCATGTCGCAATTTTCAACTCTGATATTGGAAACTTCTTGCAATCGAAGTACCGTACAATTCAAGAAATTTTAGTATTACAGTTAGATATTCTACGTTTAACGCCTAATCTATTGAAATATGAAGTTTCATTTTAAAGTTTTCCAGAGCCCACTGTTTAATTTCAATTGTATCTTTCGATTTTTAAAAATTATGATATTTGAAAAAATTGCAACCAATCAAAACAGAAATAAATCTTTGAAAAAAGAATAAATATACTAAGTTCGTATCCATTCAACTAAGATTGGTTCTTAGAATTTAAAATAAATACTTAACAATGAAATTTACAACAATCCTTTAAAATCCAAATGAATATAAATTCTTGTATATAACTTACATTTTTATTATGTTTGATGAGATAGTTTGTTCCTCTCCATTCTATTTCCAATTTCGGTCTCGAAGTACTTTTCGATGTTTTAATGTTATTAAAAAGAGCTGACGTGTATGAGCCACCATGCTTTACATTCTTGTTATCACACTATAAAACAATTTCAAACAACTCATTGTTCCCATGGTAACTGTATGTTAGTAACAATGTTAACCCTGCAGAGCGCGCGCTAAAAAAATTACATGGATGCGCGCGTTGGGTCTCACAGACCCAATATTGTTTTCTCATGATTTATAGACTTATTGATTGGCAAAATAAAGCAATATTAAATTTTAAAAGATTTATTACTTTATAAACAAGCTTTTACATTCAAAATATTCAACAATTTATGAAAAAACACAGGAAAGAATTATTCATTGCACAAAAGAAACTGCATACTGTGAAGCAAGCTATTGATCATCAGAAAGACACTGTTCGCAAATAAATTTAGCGTGTTTTAAACACAAATACTTGTGGCACGTGGTACTATCATCATCAGTTTCATCAGAACTCACAACAATTGTCTCCAGTAGCTGTCGGATTCTTTCGTTTTCTTTTTCAACTGGATCCATGATTATTTTATTTTCAAAAATAGTAAAGACTGTTGTCTAAAATTATAATGATTTAATAATGTATTAATGATTTTGGTCGAAATTAAAGTAAAGCTGAAATGAATCAGCTACAGAATGTTCTGAATTGATGCTACGCCACAAAAAATTTTTTTACGCAAAAAAAGATCGTCTGGGTCTGTGAGACCCAACGCGCCTTCTTGAGGGTTAATAGTATATTTGAAATTTTAAAAAGCTGTTATTTCAGTATCACCAAAAAGGTTTTACCAATCAAATATAACTTTAAAAATATATAAAAAACATCATCGCATTTATATTATTTTTAAGAAATTGAATAAAACCAAAGAATTGTATGTCAGATTTAATCTCTGCAAAAATTATTGATTATTGGAAAACGCCTTTCGCTCAATGTTGTGATTAGAATAAAACTTTAATATCAAACCCCGGATTAGTTTTTTCTTAAATCGAGTTATTTTACTAACCAGGTATTATATTAGCAAATATAGATTACAGAAAAAACTATTGAAAAAAATTTCACTCCTATTTTCATATTTTTGAGATATATAATACCGTTGGTATGTTTAAATGGGATTATCTGTCGGAAAAGTACATGATAAATTAATGGCAGATTGAAAAAAATTCAAATCTATAATATAAAAATAAAATCAATAAGTTTATATTATAGAAACACTGAAACTTACCTGTGTGCTGGAATTATTTTTTGGATGTTAAGAAACAAAATTATTGTATAACTACATGATTATCTCAAAATCTATTGAAGTATCAGCAGATAAAGCAAACACTAACACAGATACATCACGATTGATGCAAAAAATGGTAATATAAATGCCTAGATATTTATAACTGAAAATAAATTATATAAATACAAGATATTTTAACCATAAAATAATGTTTGAATGAATACACTATTATGTATAACAGGGTTAAAACACCGAGCACATATTTTGAATTAAATTTAAATTCTTAATTAAACAATAGAAAATTATAAAGATTTATCTTATGATATTTAATAATTTGTCTATTTAGTAATTATTCCACTATAAATAATACACTGAACAATAGAAAGTAATTTATAAGTAATTTATGAGTTTCTAAAGTGACTTTTATAGAAATGGATTGCTGATGTGTTTCAAATAATAAATCGTAGTAGGTAGAAGTGAGCCCACGATGACTCATACTGTTGTGAGCTCATGATAACTCATTATGTTAATCAAATTCTACTTTGTTAGAATAAAGACAAATCATTATCATGATAAGTCACAAAGTATGCCGAGGTTATTGAGACAAAGACGATGACATCATGGATTAATGAGTCATCAAAAAGGTCAAGATTATTATTGCAAAGAACTTTTCTTGTGAGGTCACGATAAAATAAAAATATTTTCAAAAAGTTTCCTTTCAAAACAAAGTTTGAAAAACGTAATAAAGTAAAGCCGATGTCTAACCAATAAGTTATTAATAATCCGAATTCCATAGCGTCTCCGATATATAGTTAGTAGCATAGAAATAGAATATGATGTTTTTGAACAAAAAGGATAATATAGGAGTAAAGTGAATACACCAAAGCCCAAGTAATAAGAGCGTGAACAACCATTAATGGATCTTTAAGAAAATAAGTGATTGTAATTTAAAACAAAATTTTTATTATCCTAAAAATTAAATTCAAAACAAAATTTTGATTATTCTGAAAATTCCTATGTATATAGATGGCTAAAAATTTTAAGAAATATGTGAGGGTAATCACTAACAGATATAAGCTGTGTGTATAGAAATGGTTTAGCTTTTATTGGATATATCTGTATTAAATTAAAAATTGAAAATTAACTGGAGGAAAATAAATAACCCAAAACATGATTGAAATTATATGAGTGGACATAAGTAAAATAATAAATTAAACCCCAGTGTGCTATATAATGTCAGATAAACTCCAATCAATTGACCGTACGCCAATCAAACACAAATATGGGTTGAAGTTAAATATCTCTGTATTTAATAAGCAACACGAACATTTGCAATCACCGGGTTTTGGCTACTCTGGACAGCGATTGCAAAGGTTCGGTTGCTATGAGAGAATACAGGGTGGATGACTAATAAATAATAATAGTGTAGTAACAGTAATTAGTTACTTACGTCCATAATACTGAAATGAAAAAACAAATGTAACAATAACATAAAATACGAAAATCTTACTTGAAATTTGTGAAAGCAAAAAAGCGATGTAAAACTAAAGAGGAAAGTAATAAGGAAACTTATATAGGGTACTGTAATCTAATGTAATCTAAACTGGGACATTAGCAATCAACAAACGCATAGAAATTAATTATTAATTCGAAACACAACCAATAAAACAGCTTATCTAGCGTGAGATATCCGAAATATTAATCAAAATATAATTTTTATTGCGGTTAGGGATAAATCATTTCATCAGTAAGTACACATCTTTTATATTATCCTCATTCACCAGACGGAGAGATAAAAGTGTAGTCATTTTTAGTTAATTAATTGATTTATTGCATAATAGCAAATTATAATTGACAATAGTTGTATTACAAGAATTGAGGAAAAGGAGTGTGTTTGGGAATCCGGGTGGTTAGTTGGCTATATCTGTGTTATGAGAGTCATTGGATTTTTGACGATAGTTGAAGAACACTGTGATGTAAGAGTTTAGGAATGTTTATTATTTTTTAAAATTATCATTAACCTAGAAAAAACTTAAATTTATTAATAAAATGAAGTAACTTACCGCCATATTTTGTTTTAAATAAATCTAAAATGAAAATTAATTATTTGAAATAATAAAACGAAAACACTTATTTTAAATTAACTTAATACTTTAAATTTATATCAAACTAAAATTTAAGAATTAAAACTTTAACCTTTAATTTAAATAAGCATCTATTAATGACGTCCCTTATTAAGGGGTTTTCAAAACGGGGAAATATATGGACAACCGCGAGGGGATCCAAGTTATTAGGACATCCCAAACAACACACTTTTATTCAAAAATTACATAAAATTTCAGACTAATATTTAACTTGTCATTTACAAGAAAATCTAATTTACCACAATTTCATTTTGCTTTAGTATAATATTTTCAGCCAAATATTTATTTAGTACCCATCACCTCTCTTATTTAAATACTAAATGTGTCATCGTAATGGTAGCTGTTAAGGCACATGTCAAAGTAAACTAATGGATGTTGAAGATGAAACAGAAACTAAATATCTGGAGACAACCGATGTAAGTCAGAGCAGTTCTTCCGTGTCCCAAGCTGTCTACAGATATATATCTTCTATGTTCTCAGATTACCATAGGAAGATGAGTAGCATTTAGAAACTGACTGCAATAATTTACTAATTAACCAGTTAAGGCCCATATTTTTAAAGAAGTAAAAATTACCAAAAAAATTTTTGTTTAACTATCTGTAGAGATAAACTTGATAATATCAGTGGTATTCAAATGACGACTGTGAGTAACTAAAGTCGTCATGTGACTACCATGGGTGCCAAATAAAAAGGGACAAATAATTCATTTAAAGCATTTATCAATGAAAACCGAATAACTATTGGAAACAGAAATATTTCCAGGTTTAGGACTTGTAAAATATAAGCAATTATGTAAATAAATGTGTATTCCGGTATAAAATTCGTATTAGTTAAACTCGTATTAGTAAAATAACTTAGAATTTGAAATAAATTTTTATATCATATCAAGATATAAATTGATAAGATAATGTAGAAAATCAAATTAAAACATATCAGACAATTTTGAAATCAATATCACTTTTAAATTTAACTTGAAAAATTTATTTATTTGAAACCTTACTTAACTTAAAATTTAATTTAAGATTTATATTTAGAATTCTTATTTAACTTTATAATTTAATTTTTTTATAGGCATGATGAAGTTTGTTAATAAGGTTAAAGGAAAATTCATGATTNTTCATGATTCTTTGTTTGTGTGAGTCGTATTTTAAACGTAGTTAAGTTATTATATATGGCCTAATTGATGAAATTCAATTGGGTGATGAGTTCAGATGAGATGCTTGTACACATGTAATGCACCTGATTTGTGTTATTGCTGTAGTATGAGTCATACATAATTTTATCAACTCGTAGGATCTTTTGTAGTAAAAGATGTGGCTTAATATGAAATGACGATATTCAATTGGATGGTGGATTATGAAGGGCCACTTTAAAAGTGGTATTGCACGTGCAACGAATCTGGTTTGCATTGATGTTGTAGTATGAGTCATACAGACACATGTTTTCATTCAAATTCCTAACTTCTGAAGCTCGGTAGATTAGTAGTTTTGAAATCAGCAGCTAGTTCAAGATGGTAAAGATTATCTTATTAGTGACACGTTCAAAACTCAATTGTCCTATTAAAGAATCAAATGATTATGTCTGTTATTTACAAGGGGTCACATTGGGGTGATTTGGATTGTAGAATTTGGGTTGACTTGGGTTTCATTTAATCTTCTCTTGGGGTCTTTCACTGTATGTTTATTCTAAATTTATTCGGCCCAGTACTAAAATCACTTGTTAGGCAAGTGTACTTTTGGGCCTGCCTCTGCCATCTAACATAGGCTACAAATTACGTGATTTTGACACTAGGATTAAATTATATTCGTTCTGTTTAATGTAAATAGTTGCAAACAACAAATATTGACTGGATAGGAAGATATATGAGATATATGAGAATAAAAAATGAAACAGTTTCATGTCTTGTTGGGATATGTATTCGCACAACGGACTGAAATTCCCAATACCGATATTTCTTTTTTTTTCAATATATATACAAACTGCGTTACATTAATAGAAATAACTATTTATACAAAGTAAAAAAGGGTTTGCTTTTTAGAAAAAGAAATTATTTTAATGGTAAATAAAAAAAATGAAAAAAATTAAGCGTTATTTTTAAAAAGATCAAATAAACGAATTAATTTTCTAATTTATTAAAATATGATAATAGGAAACCTAATTCATTGAGTGATTTATCTTCCTGTTTTGATCGTATTTAAGTAGATATGTCGGTTGAATACTTAGCAAATATTTATAATTTAATGATTTGTAAAATTTATTTTTACAGTGAAATACAAATTCTGAGCAAATTTACAAACTCATTTCAATTTAAATTTCAATTAAATTAGTTCACACTTAGATCACTTTACAAGATTAAGCAATTACTTATAATTAGATGATGCATTACATACCTCACAAGTTTTCCCAAATTCGATGATTCTCATACCTCTATTGACTATTACTGGCAATGTTATTAAGCCTAACTTTGCTTTTATATCCTGTGATCACCTAGCTAGCTAGATCAACACTCTTTCCTCATTTTCGGTAATATCACTACATAAATATAATTTTTTCTGCACTACTGTACATGTCAAACTCGGTAATTTTATTTTCTAACTGAAATGATTAATGTCGTCAACAAAATTTTAATTAATTAATTTGTATTTTTGAAATTACATATTTTGTGCCCATACATCGATTTAAATTACCAGATTCATCTTTATTGTTTCATTTTCTCCCGGTTTCTACTACAAAGAATAATGATTTTTTACAATCTTAATTTTTAATTAAAATTTTATTTTAACAATCATAACGTATTAAATAATTAATAAATTGTTAATTAGCCTTTGGTGCTATTTTCTGCTAAATTTCCAAATATTTTCAATTATCGTTGAAATATCCTTTTTTGTAATAAAAGTGTTATTTGAGATAAATTTGTACTTTTTCTAGTCTCATTATTGAACTTAATATAAAGGTTTGGTAACCTTAAAAATATCAAATAAAACTAGGTTAAACTATTAAATTAAACCTCCAAAAATGTTATTTAAAAAGGATATTATTCTGCAACAACTACAATGAGCTCCAGAAATATGTTTCCGCCTCCGACCCAGATACGGAACCTAATCTCTCTGAGGTGTGAAGGGAAAATATCATGGGTTGTTCTTAATTACCTCTTCAGTTTTCGATTTGTACACATCCACAAATTCTCTATGTTTTGAATATGAACGTATTCGTCACCCGGAACGACGAAGTTTCTCTCATGCACAACAACTGAGTGTCCATAGATATCTTTGTGCAATATTTGCATAGGCTGTTCATCCATCAGAAATAAGTCTTGTTTGGTGGAACGTGCCTTATAATCTCAGCCTCCACAGTGTCTATTACAATTAGGTGCTTCTGCTAGGGAATAGGGTCATTAACTTATTTCGATATCACCAAAGATCCAAATAGCCTTTACGACATTACCATCGATGATATTTCTGATGGAAGTGTCCTTTCTCGTCCTATTGTCACTAATATTACCACTCTCTGTCACATGATGGCCAGAATAAGCACCAACGAACTCTCTTAAGAATTTGAACCAAACAACCACAAGGTTCTCATGGTTCAAGTCTGCCCGAACCATTCCGATGTTTGGAAATATAAAAAATAATTAATTACTCTAAAACAATAGATTACTAATTATTATTAAGGCTACCAATGACTCGTGAAATGTCACTTGATATACTGAAACAATTTAAATTAAAATTTGATGTGGCTATTCACATTACTTTATAATAAATTTAGATATTAAATGGAGATTTGTTTTCGATACCGGCTTTTAGATACCATAATACAATTTGTACACTAACTTTCAATCATTCAGGTATTTTGGAGAAATTCTACAATATAAGCGCTTAATTCTATAATAAAAAGTACTTGGAGAGACTTATTTTCTTTCAATGACTAGCGTACATAGAAAATTTCAAGGGAAATGGAGAAAATTTTTTATTAGCTCAATACATGTAATAGGTAAAAACGTGTATCCGAGATTGTAAGAAAACTGTATGGTTAGCGAAATCCATCAAATAGTTGCCGAGAAAATGGACAAAAAATATTAAAATTTTGAAAAATTTGTTATATTTTAATTTAAATATTTTACATGTAGTGTGAAGTAAATCCAAACAAACATAATAAATAATTAAAACATTTATATATTAAAGTAAAATTATTAAAATAATTATTTGAATATATAAAGAATTCTAATTAAGTTCAGACACACAGCCTAATGGACCTTAATGACTGAAAGCAGGTGTTCTATTATTTTTGTTACGCAATATAATTTCCAAAATTGTTGAGGTTTCAAATAAAAAGAGCTTGAGATTGCACTGGTGTGTCTAATATACGTCTATTCAAATATAAACAAAGAGGAACACTGTTTAAAATATTTATTTTATCAAAAATTTTTTATCGAAACATTCAAATTTTAAGCTCTATTTACCGTATTAATTTTAATACATAAGAAAGGTAAAATAATTAAAAATAAAAAGAAAATAATTAATCATCGAAATTGAAATAAGCTGACAGATTTTCTATTAAAATTTTTAAAAATAACATACAAGTAACAAATAATATTTAAGCAACCTTTACATAAAGTTTATTTAATTTTTTTAATTCATGAAAAACAGCATTTGATATGGAACCACCCATGGAAGACAATCACAACTTATATTTAAAATTAATTTAAAAAAGTAAATAAGTCAACAAAAATAGACAAAAATAAAAAAACTTACAATCAGGCAGTAATAAAATAAATTAAAAAGCACTTATACCATAAATTTTCACGATAAAATGATAAAAGAATGCTCTTATTCACACCTGTTCTTCATAAAATAAAACTGATGTCTGATAAATTAAACTAAAAATATTTAAATTATGCTGATATTTGGTTTCCCAGAATAAAATCAATCAGTCAAAAATAAAGTCAATTAAAAGCACTTACACTCCATAAATGTTCACGATAAAATGATAAAAAAATGCTCTCCTCTTTACTACTGTTCTTCATAAAATAAAACTGAAGTCTGATAAATTAAACTGAAAATATTTAACCAGAATAAAATCAAAACAAACGATTATTAATCGAATACAAACAACGTAGTGAATTGTATGAGATGTATTCAACTATATTATACATCATGCCTTTATATCGTGCACCGCGGATGTCATTCAAACACCCTTTCATGCTGAGGCTAGCGCATCGGTCTGCCACAGCTACGAAATTCACCTGCTGCCTTTGACCAGGCCCTTGAATAAAAAATAGCAAAAAAGACAATTATTCGGATGCTTCTGGCTGTTTGATTCCTGAACGAAATCTTTCGATCTTCAATTCGTAGCGATCCTGTTCTTGACGGAATTGTTCAACCAGTTTATAGATAGACGGAATTTGCAATCAACTGTCTATTAAAAAGATCGGTACCAGGCCTCGACGAAGTTGTTGGTGTGGTGTAGGTTGTCGATGACGTGAGCACAAACATTCCACAGTTGTAAAGGAAACTTTGGATTTTCAAGTCGGCCCCATCTTTGTCACCTATTTATGTATCTTCACGGTAGTTGATCAATTGTGTCATTAGAGGTGGGCAGTCATTTGCCAATTCATCGAAAACAGCAAGAACATCCACTACAAGAACAAAGCTTAGAGCTAACATCATTTTGACACGCATTATTAGATTTTCGTCATCACGGTATGCTGTTGCAAGATTTAAATCTTGAACTTTGCACCAGAGATCCTGTCAGAGATGAAACAAGCATCCAACTAACAGCGAACCAGGAAATACGGTTGAACATGCATTCTGACTGGCTTTCTCAAAATCCGACATAACACTCGCAGGATTCACAGTTGGCTGCAACTCTTGCAACTTGTGAAGAACACGCTCATATCCTTCTTGTGCTTTGTCTGGCAGTATGGTATAAACGA
>CAUHTR010004350.1:0-16868 GCA_959609185.1 Schmidtea polychroa | reverse complement strand
TCCAAATGTTGGGGTTCAACAAGAGAGGCACAAAAATGAGGTGAAAATTGATAAAAACACCAAATTCAAAATAAAAATTTAAAGTACAAAATATTAATTAAAAATCAAAATTTTAAAAAATGAATATTTTCTGGGGGAAACTGGTATGGGCGGATGCTAAATAATGAGACGAGTTCAGCTATAATAAAATAAAATCAATGGGGGGTCCCTAAAAGGAATAAATTACAAAAAACAAAAATTAATTAAAAATTAATTAACTAATGGAAAACCCGAGCTAATGGGAAACCCGAGCTAATGGAGAACCCGAGCTAATGGGAAACCCGATACAATGGAAAACCCGAGCGAATTGAGAAATCCAATTTCGGGAAGGCAATTAATTTAGCCGGATAAAAAGCGCCGTCAAAGGGAATGAGCAAATTCCCTTCAATTAAATTAGACCTCCAAGAGGAAGCCCGGGGGAAATAGAACCAAAAATAATTGGCAAAAATAAAATCAATTAACAAGCGAGTATAAAAGCAACTGACAAGAAAACAAAATGCCAGTTGGTCGAAGAAAAGAAAACAGAAGTTGACGAGAGTGAAAAAGGAAATATTAAAGTTAGTCGAAAGTAAACCATTTAAAAAAATCGAACGTACCAGAAAGGGATATCTCCCGTTGGAAGATCTACCCCTGCGTGAGATTTGTTGGCAATTGAAAAGTGCAGACAAAACCTGATTGTATCAAGTGTGAGTAAACTAATACAAGTGTAAAAGTGTAACTGCATCAGTGTCAATAAAGATTTTGTGTTGGGTTATTTGTTTATTTATTCATTTGGAAAAGAACACAAAGGAGTCAGATCGTAGCACCGACTTGCATTAAAAACCCAACATATTTGGTGAGCCCGACGTGATAAAAAGTCGGTGAAGATTTGTTGAAATTGTGAAAGTATTTGACTATAATATTGAACAATACCGACGTGATCAAAAGTCGGTGAAAATTTGTTGAAATTGTGATAATATTTGAGTGATACCGAAGAATAAAAAGATCGGTGAAAATTTGTTGAGATTAGTAAAGTATCGAAAAAAAAATTTGGAAAAAGATAATAATAATTAAATAAATAAATATTGAAGTGAAACGTTTATTTGAAAGTGGTGAACATTATTCGAGAATTATTAAAGTGGTGAATTTATTATTAAAGCAAAGTGGGAAAATTTGTAACGATTGATTGTTGAAAAGTCAAAATTAAAACGAAAGGTAAATTTTGTAATTGTAATACTTTAAATTTTAGACGAGTAAAACCTGTGTTAACCAGATCATTTTATAAATTGAGAAGCCAAAAACTAGTAGAGAATATAATGAGTACCCAAAGACAAGTTAATAATACAAATAATAATGATGAAACACCGGTGTCCACAGTTTCTGTGGGGAATGCCAGGGAAGGCAATGATTATGCGAGTTGCCAAAAACTACCTGTGGATCAGTACGGTGGAGATCCGCTGGAATTTGTCGATTTTATGGCAGATTACTATATGTATGCGACGGCCTATGGATGGAGCCAATCGATAATGGTGCAAAGATTACCGCTATACCTAAAAGGAGCAGCCAGAGAAGCGTGGCAACAAATTGATAAAAGAATAGTAGCAAATGACTGGACCAAGTTGAAAGACGCTTTAGCCACGAAATTAATCGGAGGGGATATCAAACGGATAATGCGACAGAAATTCTATAACCGCGTACAAAAGCCAGAGGAATCGGTAAGTGAGTTTGCTTATCATTTATCAACTCTTGCAGAGAAAGCGTTCGAAGTGAAACCAGAACAGGCCGAGATGGCGAAGCAGGTAAAAGAATTATTGCAGGATCAATTCTTGTCAGGAGTAAAGAAAGAAATTAAAAAGGCTTTATGCTATGTTGATTTTAATGACTTTGATGAATTGATCAAAAAGGCAATGAAAATTGAGCTAAATTTAAAAAGCACACAGTCAAAATCAGAGTCGTTTGCAGTCATCTCAGGCGCAAGCGAAAGATCAGTAACCCCAATTAGAAACAATCGTTTTCAACAAACAAGTAGTCCATCACCAAAATTTAGATCCAAATTTGAGTCGAACAAATCAACAGATATTCAAATTGATGGAAAAGAAGGTCCTATCCAATGTAGTCATTGCCAAAGGATTGGACACCATGTTAACCAATGCTGGTTTAAAAATAGAGTACAGAGAAGCCCAATTCCGATTCAGTGTGATAATTGCCAAAGAATGGGACATGACAGCAATCAATGCTGGTCCAAAAATAATGTACAACGGAGTCCAAGGCAAATGTGGCCTGATTGGTTAAAAGGAAATGGTGCGAAAAGTTTCACTAAAGCGAACATTAATGAGCAGAGAACTAATGATAACTTACAATGCTTTAATTGCGGAAGAAAAGGGCATGTGTCACGAAATTGTTTTGCCAGGTCAAGATCAACATCAACATCACCATCACCGCAGAGAGATAAAGTAAATCTACAAGGACAAATTCAATGTCATTCATGCAGAAGTTATGGACACATGGCTAGATCATGTCCAAGAAATATGGATAAATTCCAAAGGCCCATATTAAAGAAATCGATTAGGTTTCAGAGTGACAAACCGCAGATGGATAATGTAGCTTTTATTCAGCCAGATAATTTTAATGAAAGAATTGAAAGCGAAGTGAGAGAAATGGGTCGACGTTTGGATCGATTGATGTCAAAGTTTGAATCAGAAGAGGACTACAATAATCACATGATGTATGAGTCGCAAGAGGAATTGAATGAAAAAGAGTCGAAAAGGAGAGTTATAAAAGATGATTTAGAAAGTGAAAAAGCAACAATGATAATGACCAGAATCGAAAAACTAATTGGAAATAATGAAATAGAGTCGGCTAAAGTGATCAAATCGTTGAGAGAATTAAGTCAAATATCTTTGAGTATGAGAAAGATAAAAAGTGTAATTAGCTTGTGCGTTAACTACTATAATATGAATCCAAAGTATAAAGAAGAAATTAAAGAATTAATGAAAATATTTGGAAAAGCTTTGAGAGAGAAAACAGGGTTAGATTCCATCTTTGTGGAAGTAGTAAATGAGATTGATAAAAGTGTATTATGTTGTCGTTGTGAGGCAAATGATTGTGTAAATGATTTAAAGAATAAATTAAAAGAAAAAAAGGAAGGATGCATGATAGAGTTGAGATTTAATGAGAGATTGTTAGAAAATGACGAATTTTTGGTGGATTGTGGATTTATACCAGGAAGTACAAATGAATTAAAAATGGAAAATGTAATTACTAGTGATGAAATAATGAGTAGTAAAATAATAGACAAAAGGAATTCAAGGGAGATATTAGAGGAATTAAATGATGCGTTATATATTGGAGATGAAGATGAAATCAATGAGAAGTTACAGATTATTGAGAAATTAGAAATGGAGGAAAACGATAAACTAAAAATAGTGAATGCAATACGACCATATTTACATGTGAAAACCAGATATGCCAAGTTATTAAGAAGTTTATTGCAAAGATTGGGCAAGGAGCTCAGAAAGGCAAGAGTAGAGTTAAAGCCATTTTTGATAGCATTAGATTATGAGGGATATGGCAAAACGGAATATGTAGATGAGCATTGGTGTGCAAAGGTCCGAAAATTGCGGAAGAGAGCGGCTGAAACGCTGGGAAAAGATGGAATTATTATAGTAATGTACAAAGGTGAAGAACTTGACGATGATGAATACCTATATGATTGTGGGTGTGTACCACAAGAGCTGGATGAAAACGGATATTTGATCCGAGATGGACGAGTGGGATATTTAGTGAACCATATAGTCGTAGTAAAGGGAGTGAGTTTAGAAGCAAATATTGAGTCTAACAAGCCTGACACAGAGGATCAGGGTGAACAAGTTGAAGGAAATAGAGAAATTGATGAAATCGTAAGTGATAATGAGCAAAAAGATCCTGATAACAAAGATCAGTCCACAGAACCAGACGTACAAGGAGAGCCACTTGTACCTGAAGGCGAAATAAACTGGTGAAATCAAAAATAAGAAAGTTAGAACTTTATATGAAATAAAGAAATATTTAGTGAGGCTAGAACAGGACGTCGACGAAACTAAGAAAATGTTGAAACATCTCGTTAAAGCAGTATATCCAATGTTCGACATAGAAATAGAGGTAGATGATGAACTGAAAGAAATAGTTAAAGAGATGAAGAATAGGCTTCCTGAAGTGATGCAGAAATTTGGCGAAGAGAATACATTTTGCGAGAGATCAGTAATTGAAAATTTGGCAAAAAATGAAATTAATAAGGAAGTTATAATAATAGCTTTAACTTATGTTGTTTTAGAAATTGGAACGCATACGTTCGCAAGGTCAGACAAGTTAGAAAATTTGATAGACATCGCTGCCCGGCTAGTAAACGAATATTTAATGAGCTGGGTAAACGAAAAAGGTGGTTGGAAAACACTGTGTTCATCTCTAACAGAAAAGAAAAATGAGAAGCAAGAAATGAGTCCACCCCAAAGACGAGTAAATGAAAGAGTTAAGCCAGAACTAAGAAAAACTATGATATTTCCATGGGCGATGTTTATGGTGATTACGTTTTGTGCAATAATTACACAGACATCATCTTTAGTTGCGTACGATTGTTCCCAAACTGAAATGGGAAAAGTTTATTCGGTAGTAGATATGTCGGAATGCCCAGGTGCGTATCCGAGCAGTTTAAAAATAGAAAATGACGTAAAATATTATGTGTATCAAGAGTCTGATCTGCGAAGAACTCAAGTGAGAGAGTGTATTGTCAAACATACAACATTTGTATTCTATTGTGGTAAATGGAGCCATACGTCACTCATAAAAATGCATGCGATACCTAGGCCAGTCGAGGTGCTTCCAGAAAACTGTCTAGCAGCATTTCAAACAGGAGAATTAAAAATAAGTCCAGAAATTCGTTTAAAGGCAAAATTGAACCATAGAATACGAGAAACAATAATTGTAAAGGGAGCTATGAAAGCAAATGGCGACTGTGAAGGTGAACCATATAAAATGAACGGTAAAATTATTCAGCAAACAGTGGTGCTAGAAGAGTATCTCACGGAGTTGAGAGAGTTCGAAGGAGCTTTCGATGATGATACGGGAAAATTACAAACTCATCCATTCTGTAATATGAAACAAACACATTGTCAAACAGGGGAATCGATTCTTGTTTATAATGTAGAAACAAATAAGTGTAATTTAGCGCACTTAAAAACTATGAACTTTAAAGAGCTAGTAGGAGAACAGTTTAGAGATAAACCAGATAATTTCAATATGAATTATAGACCAAATAATACCATTAAATCAACCCCAGTATGGACAAAGCAAATGGGAACAGTTTTAATGTCTACGTTACCAGCAGATGGAATGCGATTTATAAAAAAGGAAATCACAAATAAATGTGGTCGAATGGTATATGTAACAAATTATAAAGGTGTTTACGTGTCTAGAAATGTTGTGGAAGAAGCAAAAATTAAAATTCACAGAGATGACATTAAACTTACTCATTATTTTAATAATAAAATTGATTATTTGTTTCATTTTAGTCAAAACATCATGGAAAATGTATATAGAGAAATGATTCTGAACGATTGTAAGTTGAATAAAGAGATTCTCCGAAATCGGATGGCGATGGCAATTACGAATCCAAATTTAGTAGCACCTATGCTAATATCAGAAAATGGAGTGTTTGCGAGAATATTTGGAGAAGCATTATACAGTTACAAATGCAAAGAAGTCACAGTGAAAATTGCCAAATACGAAAAATGTACGAATGAATTACCAGTAAGCTTTGGGGGAAAGGTACGATTTATGGAACCGATAACTAGAATCTTGCTTGATGAACAAACTAAACCAAAACTTTTGCAATGCAATCGATTATTAGCCCCTTTATACCGATTAGCTACAGATTCATGGATAGCCTTACCAGATTATCGTGGGGTCAAGACTCCAGACAAACTAGAATTAACAAATTTAGAATACCTGATAAATTTCACATCACTAAACAAAATGGCACAAATGGGCTTGTATGCAAGCGAAGATATCGAAGAAGCTCAAAGGAATTTGTTGTTTCCATCCAAAAAGGAACGGATAATTTCAGAAATGATTGACACAGTATTACCGAATGGAGAAGGAACAGTAAATTACGAAAATTTGCTAACACCTGATCATTTCAAACGAGCTACGTATAAAACGATGAAAAGATTTGGGGCAAGTTCATGTTTTTGGGACAAGCATGTGCAGGTTTAATTGGAATTTACGTGATTATGATAACGGCAAAGGTGGTAGTGTCGCAAATGTTGTCAGTACATCGAATATATGCAATATCGGGATGGTCATGGAAATTAGTTATTGGTTGTATTCCATTGTTGGCTAGATTCTTTATTACAGATCATCAATTTAAAGAAATGGCAAGAGTAAGGGCACAATTAAGAAATGGCCGAAAAAGTGAGGAATCGACGTGTCAGTCGGAAGATAAAAACGACGATCATAATGATGATAACAACAACGGGGAATCGGAGTATAAATGCTTTCGAAAAAGTGTAATAAAGAGTAAAGTAGAGCCAGAGTCCAGGTTCTTGCTTGAACCAATGCCAAAATTAAGCGGGATTGATACTCTTAGTAGATGGTATACCCCGACATTTAGACCAACAGCACCAATATATCCAAATGAACAATTAAAAGAAATGAAACCTGTAGATAATATCACAATCGAATTAGAGAAGATTGAACCAACGAGTGCTGAAATTGAAAGAAAGAATATGCTTGGTCTACCATGCAGCTATGCACTAATGACAACAGTAGTAGGAGGAAAACAACCTCGAATAAACATACAGTTTAACAAGAGAAAAGTGGAAGCTTTATTAGACTCAGGCTCAAGTCATACTATAGTAGCGGAAAGTTTCTTGACGTATCAGGAGAAAGCCAAAATAAAACCAACGAATCACATTATTAAATCAATGTCACATAATGCACTAAATATTGTTGGAAAATTAGAAGTTAAACTGATAATTGGAGAGCAAGAAATAATTCATTGGGTATCAGTGATGAGAAAAAGTCCTGTAAAATGTCTTATTGGCATGGATGTCATGGAGCAACTACATGGAATCTCTCTTGATCTGAGAACTGGAAAACTAGTAAAAGGACAAATGGGTGAAGTAGTGCCCGAAGTAGGAGAGGTATTTCTAAACCAAACATTGGAAGTACCACCAAAAAGTGAAGTAATATACTATGCAGATGTTATGAGGGTCTCAGATGAGGAGTACATATTTGAGCCAAATCAAAAGCTGGTTGAAAAATACGATGTGCCTATGTGTGATGAAGTAGTGAAAGTCCAAAATAAGTCAGTACCAGTTAGAATAGCGAATTATAGTGCAAGATCCGTTGAGATAAAACCCAAAACCAAATTGGGAAAATTAACAAAAATCAAATCAGAGGAAGCTCAGAAGTTACCGAGAAATATAAAAATTTATAAAGAACCTCAGATCACAAGCAAAGATTTGACGGATTTGCAAAAACAAGAATTCGGTGCATTATTAAAGAAATATAGAAATGTATTTGCAAAACATGAGTATGATCTGGGACTCACTCAGGTGATTGAGCATGAAATACCATTACTCAACGAAACCCCAATAAAATTACGGCCGTATAGAATACCATACATACATCAGGAAGAAAGTGATCGGCAAATCAAAGCAATGAAAGAATTCAATATAATAAGAGATAGTTCCTCACCATTCTCATCATCAATAGTAGTAGTTAAAAAGAAGGACGGTGATTTAAGATTTTGTGTCGACTATCGAAAATTGAACCAAGTAACGAGAAAAGATACATATCCTATTCCTGTTCCACAGGAAATGTTCGATCAGATGGGGGAGGTGCAATATTTTACGGTAATAGATCTTAATAAAGGATACAATCAATTTAAAGTCAAAGAGGAAGATAGAAGGAAAACTGCATTTTCAGATGGGAAGGGTTTATATGAGTTTAACGTGTTACCATTCGGATTAACAGGAGCACCTGCTACATTTCAGAGAGGTATGAATTTTGTTTTGCGCGATATACCACATGCATTAGTGTATATTGACGATATAATAATATTTTCGAATAGTTTTCAGGAACATTTGCAGGATGTGGAAACAGTATTCAAGCGATTGTTAGAAGCAAACTTAAAAATAAAACCCTCCAAATGTGAATGGGGAAAATCTGAAGTAGTTTATGTGGGTCATATCATTTCGCGTCGAGGTTTGCAACCAAATCCAGAAAATGTAGAGAAAATTAAGGAATATCCTATTCCCAAGGATGTAGATCAGGTTCGACAATTTCTGGGATTAGCCAGTTATTACAGAAAGTTTATTAAAAGTTTCTCACATGTCGCACAACCTTTGAACATGTTATTGAAAAAGCAAGCAAAATTTAAATGGACAACAGCTCAGCAAGAAGCGTTTGATAAACTCAAAGAAAGCTTAATAAAACAGCCGATATTAAGATGTCCGAACTTTAAAAAACCGTTTATATTAATGACAGATGCCAGTAATTTCGCATTAGGCGCGGTATTAGGACAGCAAGTAGAAGGGGAAAAAGATCATGTAATTGCTTATGCCAGCAGATCATTGAAACCTCATGAAAAGAATTATTCAACAATCGAAAAGGAAACGTTAGCATTGGTATATGGGATAACTACTTTTCGACAATATCTAGTGGGCAGAAAATTTGTCGTCTTTACAGATCACAATCCGTTACAATGGCTAATGAAGCACAGAGATTCGGCCAGTAAATTAATTAGGTGGTCAATTGCGTTACAAGAATATGATTTCGAGATAAAGTATCGTACAGGAAAGTCAAATGCAAATGCGGATGCTATGTCGAGAATACCCGTAGAAAATAATGTTGATCAAGATGAGAAAAATTGCGAAAATACAATATTCTTGGCAATTAAAACGGTCAATAATATCGAAAAATTACAAGATGATCAGGAAAATGACGAGGAATTAAATCAGTTACGTCAACATGCTGTCTCAATCAAAAAGGAGAGTGACTGGAAACATATTGCCGAAGAGAACCATAAATACATTATTCATGATGGTTTGTTAAAATGTGTACAAAATGAAAATTTGTTAATTATTGTTCCGACAAAACATCGAAAAGCATTACTGTTGTTGTATCACGATGGAGCATTAGGAGGGCATTTATCAGCGCGAAAAACATTATCAAGATTGAAACAGAAATATTATTGGAAAACGATGGAACAAGATGTCAGACAATGGTGTCATACGTGTGAGATATGCCTAACAAGACGAAATACGGGACGGAAAATAAAAGTTCCGCTTAAGCCTATGCCAGTGCCAAAGGCGCCAATGGAAATGACAGCAATGGACATCGTTGGTCCATTGCCGGAAACAACAAATGGCAACAAATACATTATTGTTTTTTGCGATTATCTTACTAAATGGCCAGAAGCTTATGCAATGCCAAATCAGAAAGCAGAAACAGTTGCGAAAATATTTGTGGAGAATATTATTTTTCGATACGGAGCACCAAAGAAATTACTTACAGATCAAGGAACAAATTTTCAGAGTGAATTATTTAAATCGATTACAGATTTATTTGGTATATTGAAACTTAGTACCTCACCATATCATCCACAAACAGATGGTCTAGTTGAAAGATTTAATGGGACACTAATTAATATGATATCATCCTATGTAAATAGGAAACAAAAGGATTGGGATTTATTCATTAAACCATGCTTATTTGCATACCGGAATGCAGTAAATGAAAGCACTGGAGAAACACCCTTTTATCTCATGTATCTACGACGAAACAATATGCCAGTCGATCTAGAATTTCAGTCACCTATTTCCCAATATATGGATGTGTCAGATTATAAAATAGCTATGCATGAAAGACTACAGTCAGTATGGATCCAAGCTGGACTTAACATAAGGCATCATCAAGAAGCGTATAAAGAATGCTATGATAAACGCGCACGGGCGCATGACATTAAAATTGGAGATCTCGTGTATATAAACAAACCAGAACCAACAAAAGGCTTGTCAACGAAATTGCAACGACCGTTTAAAGGACCATATCTAGTGTGTGATACGACGGAGACTAATTTAAAATTGCGTCCACAAAACAATAAAAAGGCTGGGACAATCATCGTTCATGTAAATAGATGCAAGAAGATAATAGAAGATGAATCACGTTATCCATTGAGATCAAAACCAAATAAAGATGCAGGGAACCCAGTAATTAAACAAAAGTTTACAAAAAACCCTGCTCCATTGAGTTACATCAATAAAGTTTTATTGATTACAACAGTAATGATTATCAATATAATGTCAGTAAATGCAGTGAGAGTATTCCCGTTATATGCAACTAATACAGTTGTATTATTAGACAAAGTTCATATTTATTCAACATGTACTCAAATAGTTTGGGTTTATTATGCTGGAGGAGCAGAAGAAATAGAGATAAATAATCTAATAAACTATTTTGAACCCCCAATAAATTTGAACAGCACCAAAAATATTTATGTGGCTAGACAATTAACAATGAATTATGAATACCCTTGGTTAATTACGCAATTGGATTCGAAAAGTAATAATACAAAAATACAGAATCTTATACGTATTAATATTTGGACAAAGAGATTACATAATCGAGTATCAATTGAACCACTGGTAAATGGAATTGACATATTTTGGGAACCCCAGGAATCCCAACAAGTAAAAGCAGTTTTTCAAAATTATGCGATAGATACATTGAATAGCAGAAAACCCTTTATAAAGTATGTAAATTTAAAATTACATCATAACTATAATATTCTGATTCATTATTATGAAAAATCTTTATATGAAAACGGAACTGAAATTGATAGTCAATGGATCAGAATACACTCTAGTCAACATATGATACGATTAGTTAATGAAACAAATCGGGTTACTTTTCATATTTTCAATCAATTAGTGAATGTTACCCGACAAGCGGAGCCCAATCAAAAAGCTATTTTATATTATTATGGAAAAATTCAATCGATATTAAATGAAAAAAATAAATCTCAAATATTAACTTTTCGTCAACGTTCACCAATATCGACGTCAAAATTTGTGTTCATTAAAATAAAATACTATAGACGTTCTCTATTTTCAAATTTATGGCAATTAACATTAGTGGAAAATAAAATTGTGCAAATTCCATCTATTAACTCGCAGTATGGAAATCGAAACAAATCAAATCAGTCCAACCGAACCCCTAGCTCTGCCAACGTAATCATCTTTTCTAGCATCAATGAGTCAATGACTAATAACAAAACCATATCGTCATTAAAAACTGACAGTGAAATTGTGTGTGTAACATTATTAATAACTACTCTCATTATAACAATCTCTCTCATTATTCTCATTATCATTGTGCTAATTGAATTTCGAACAATACCCAAACCTTCTACGAATCGATCCGAGATTGCGAGACCTTGGATCGTTTATGAAGAAACATTTGTGTAGTAAGACATAAATACTTTGCATGCAAAAATTGATAAAGTAGTAGTAGTAATATAGTACAAATATTTTATGGATATTATTAATATTTTATTTCATTATGGATATGATCAATATTTCATTTTATTTTACTTGTGAATCTGCACTTTTCAATGCCAACGGAAAGAATCAATTTGATTGGTTAGCGCTGTGTTAAGGGGGAGAGAAAAACGGGGTTAAGGGAATTTTCATAAGGGTATTAAAAGAGGGTAAAATCCATTAAACTCCATTAATTTTGAGAAAAAAAAATATCAACAAATTAACTAAACGGTAATTATTATTATTTATTTATATAACTAGTCGGTGGGACGGTATCCTTTGGGTACCCCATCTCAACCCTAGTGTTAAAATTAAATTAACTTCAAATTTTAATTATATAACTATTGTAGAAAAAAAAATGGAACAAATACAATTGGCAAGGTCGACCTACGACAGCTACATCAAAATGAAGAACAATCATGCCGGACAAAAAGTATACCGGATCAACGACAATCTCCAAATCCCAAATTATTTAAGAATTGATGACCGAAAAATGAAGATCCAAATGTTTACGATCATGAGGATGTCAAAATTGCGATTAGCAGAAGAAGTCGAGATGTCAAGGAAAGAAGAATATCATCTACATGTGATCAAGGGTACCGTTGAGGTACTGACGAATGACAACAAAGTGTGTTGGGAACTAAAAAAATTTACGTCGTGGAAGCTGCAGAGAGACTTCATGTGGAGAACGTTACGAGCAGCGAATGAAGAAACAACCATGGTAGTGGAAATCAGAATCGAAAATGAAGCGAACGAAGTTCCGCAGATGCAGCCAAGTGCAAGAGAAGATCCAATGTTAATGAAAATTTCGAAAGAAATGTTGAAAAGGAAAATGTCGTTTCTCAGAAAGGAAATGGATTTGGAAGAAATCCGCAACAGAATATTGTTTATTGATGCAGAATATGGCACGTCTGAACAAGGAAAAATGGTCCCTCTAGCACTAGCGATTATGAATTATTATGGAAAAATAATAAAGAATATATACTTGACTCCAAGAGGAAAAATTCGCCATTTTAATTCAAGGATTCACGGAATCACAGAAGTAGCTAGCAGGAATCAATGCGATCAATATGTGGCAACAAAGGACATCCAACAATTGACAGTTGGCAAGATACTAGTGGGCCATGATTTACATGCAGAATTACAATATTTGGGAATATGGATTGAGCAATTATATGGCATTCGTGATTTGGCAGCGGCACCAGCACTCCAGAACAGGGGAGTAACCAGGAAAGGAGAATGGTTCAAATTACAAACCGTAGTGAGAGAAATATGTGGAGAAGAGACACAAATTGGTGTGCATTCGGCTCTAGAGGATGTGAAGAGCATTCGCAAGGTATATCAGAGAGTGGAAAATCAATGGATTGACGATATACCAATGCCCAAAAACCTACCATCAAAGAAATATTCGTTGGAGGAATATAAAAAACTTCGAGAGGTACCATCAGCATCAACTGCAATAGCGGACAAAGTGGCACAAATTCTGGTTGACGATGCAATGGAAGCAGAACAAATTGACTTGACAAGCGAGGAGAATGTGGAGATGGAGACTGAAAATCCATTAATTCCATTAAAGTGGGCCACCGAATCGTTTTTGGAAATTTCACAAGAATGTGTTTCAGTAATGATAAGTGTTTCGATGGTAAGAATACACCCAACACTTGAGTATGGTCCAATGCCCGAATGTCGACAAGCGAGAAAAAGGAAAAACACTTCAAATATTGATGTTGGGGAGACTGTAACCATCGATGGGGTAATCTATGAACGGGAAGAAACAATAATACGGTATCGGCATGGAACCAAACAATTGGAAATAAAAATGAACTAAATTAATATGTATATATATATATATAATATTTATAAAAATAAATAATGTTGAACTCGCGTTGTCTCATTTATTAATTGGTAGCTCATCAGTTAAACCCCATAATTAAAAAAAAAATGTATAAATAATAAATAAAACTTTTAATAACAACATACACATTCCCAATTGTCGGAGTTTGGCTACCCTGGACAACAATTGGAAATGTGTGGTTGTCAGTAGTCATTGATTTTTCCATTGAAATCGTTTATGAATAAATGGAACTATATTGTATCTAAATCTACATTTGGTTATAAGTTTCTCTGTGTATCTCGGTGTCTCTATATCTATATTTATTTATCCAAAACTATTTATTTATATCTAGGCATAAAATTTGAGTATAGACTATTTTGCTTTGATAACTAAATATAATTTTATAAATTGGCCCATGACAATTGAATTTCAAATAGTGTAAAAATTCAACAAAATTATATTAACTAATATCTACATACTTCATGGTTTCATATTGAATTTCAAATAGGAAAAAAAATCAACAAAATTATATTAACTAATATCTACATACTTCATGGTTTCATATTCGCTTCGAAATCAACAATATTCATGTTTCTGCGCACCATTTTAAGTTGGAAATAGATTTTCGATTTCCAGTTAATACAGTGACAATTGCGATAATTAATTTTAAGTATATGTTTCGATTTATTGTATTAAATCATCAAAGAATCTGAAAGTTATTTTACACAATATAATAAGTAATCGATATAAGTTTATATTAACAAAAAATTTATCCACCTGCATAAGAGGACGATCTTGAGGTAATAATAAATAATTCTTTGCTTCATCAAATAATCAATAAGTTTATATTAACAAAACAAAAAAAAATTTTATCCACCTGCATAAGAGGACGATCTTGAGGTAATAATAAATAAAGTGTACTTGAAAATTATGATGTGTAAATTTATCAGCAATGGTTAATAAGTCATTACAAGCATGAGTATCAGCAAAGGCTTGGATACCTAAGCAATTAGATGGATCAAGCTGCTGTTTTAAAAATTCACAACAAACATCTTAAATTTCTGATAATTGTAATAAACAAGCAGCTGGTAGTAAACACTGTACATTCCACTCTTCAATAACAATTTGAGATGTATAACAAAATTCTACCAATGCTTCAACAGCACGTTCATCGATATCCCTTAATGTTACCTAATATCGTTTGATAAAGATAACCAAATATTTAATTACTTCATTTTGTAGTGATTCAGATAATTCGCCAGTAAACATAGCTTTAAAATAAGGACTACATGCAGATAACACAATTCTATGGACTAAGATTTTTTTTGACCAACAATCAAGGCTACGTCACATAATTCGCCGTGTTTTCTTAGTTGATTAATGGATTCCAAAGTAATTTTTGGTTGCTTCTCAAGTAGCATAATTTGGTAAACGTATTAGAATTGAATGCACCCCCAGAACATTGATTTCCAGTAATAATCTTTTTCTCATTTTGTTAAATATTTCCTGAATGAAAAAAATAAAATTATGTAGGAGAAATAAAATTTCTTACTTATTAATGGAAGAAAAAACAGCCAATCAGAAACCTAGAAAAACAACCAATCTCCACGAAAAATAAAATCTTGCAGGCAAATTGAATTATTGTCGAACACGAAAGAAATTGCCGCTGAATTATGTGAATAAGGCAAAGTGAAATCATTAGATTTTTTTACTTCATTATTAGTGAGTTACTTGCAGGCAAATTGAATTATTGTCGAACATGAAAGAAATTGCCGCTGAATTATGTAAAAAAGGCAAAGTGAAATCATTAGATTTTTACTTCATTATTAGTGAATTAATATATTTTTATTATTTGGTAACCTGCTGTGATTTTCACTAAAATGTGGGAACAAAATATATAAAAAAATTTTTTGATTGAGAATTTAACGAAAATACTAATCTCCCTAAATTAGATTTATTTATAAATCGAATTTCAACAATTGTCGGAAACTCTATGTCGTCTCTAAACATAGTCTCTCTGTTAGATGAGGGTTATTTTCATTTATTGAAGTGGTGGGATATTTCTTTTGAAGAAAAAATTATTATTATTATTATTATTATTATTATTATTATTATTATTATTCTAATTATTGTTATTATTATTATTAGTATTATTATTATTGTTATTATTATTATTATTATTATTATTATTATTATTATTATTATTATTATTATTATTATTATTATTATTATTATTATTATTATTATTATTATTATTATTATTATTATTATTAAAATAAATAGCTAAGCAACTATCTGTGATGAACCCAACTTGATATCATACTGTATACACTGCACAGTGCATTTCATCATGTACATACAAATATTATGATGCCCGATACACAACTGTGACCAATATTACAATTATTATCATCATCATTATTAATTATTATGATTATTAGTATTATCGGTAGTATTGTTATCGTCATTATTATTGTTATTAGTAACATTATTATTTATAATGGTAAATTAGACTTATTATATACATGCAGATTCGAGGTCGAATCTAAATAAAAGGGGGGAGATATGTTGGGGTTCAACAAGAGAGGCACAAAAATGAGGTGAAAATTGATAAAAACACCAAATTCAAAATAAAAATTTAAAGTACAAAATATTAATTAAAAATCAAAAATTTTAAAAAATGAATATTTTCTGGGGGAAACTGGTATGGGCGGATGCTAAATAATGAGACGAGTTCAGCTATAATAAAATAAAATCAATGGGGGGTCCCTAAAAGGAATAAATTACAAAAAACAAAAATTAATTAAAAATTAATTAACTAATGGAAAACCCGAGCTAATGGGAAACCCGAGCTAATGGAGAACCCGAGCTAATGGGAAACCCGATACAATGGAAAACCCGAGCGAATTGAGAAATCCAATTTCGGGAAGGCAATTAATTTAGCCGGATAAAAAGCGCCGTCAAAGGAAATGAGCAAATTCCCTTCAATTAAATTAGACCTCCAAGAGGAAGCCCGGGGGAAATAAAACCAAAAATAATTGGCAAAAATAAAATCAATTAACAAGCGAGTATAAAAGCAACTGACAAGAAAACAAAATGCCAGTTGGTCGAAGAAAAGAAAACAGAAGTTGACGAGAGTGAAAAAGGAAATATTAAAGTTAGTCGAAAGTAAACCATTTAAAAAAATCGAACGTACCAGAAAGGGATATCTCCCGTTGGAAGATCTACCCCTGCGTGAGATTTGTTGGCAATTGAAAAGTGCAGACAAAACCTGATTGTATCAAGTGTGAGTAAACTAATACAAGTGTAAAAGTGTAACTGCATCAGTGTCAATAAAGATTTTGTGTTGGGTTATTTGTTTATTTATTCATTTGGAAAAGAACACAAAGGAGTCAGATCGTAGCACCGACTTGCATTAAAAACCCAACACAAATAGT